>PVKB01001102.1:36210-290516 GCA_004027205.1 Ctenodactylus gundi
GGGGGGAGGAGAATAGAGGAAGAAGGAGAGAGAAAAGAAGGTGCTCGAGCACAAGGTTAAGAAGAGGCCTGAATAAAGCTTGGAGAAGAACCGCGGCTATTGCGTCTTTCTTGCGGGTCGAGGGAGAGGCGACATCCTGTAAGCAGAACATAACTCTAAAAACCAATCAGAATGACATTTTTTTTTTTTGAGACAAGGTGTCACTCTGTAGTCCTGGCTGGTCCTTAACTCACTATGTAGCCCAGAATGGCCTTGAAGCCACAGCAATCTTTCTGTCCCAGCCACCTGACTGCAGGGATTGCAGGCATGCACCACCACCCTAAGTATATGTGGTACTGGGGGAATCAAACTCAGAGCCTTGTGCTTGTTAACAAGCACTGCAGCTGCTATGCTTTCCTCCAGCCCCAAATGAGCAATTTTTTAAAAGTGGCCAACAGACTAACACTCTCTTTCCTTGACTCTTTGGTTAGTCTTCCTCAAATACAATGTAAGCTTAGTAAGAATAATTGTTATGTGCCATTGTATCTGCAACACCTAGAACAGATTCTCCAGCAAAAACCTATTGAAAAACAGGAATAAATAATTTAGGTTTTGAATTCATGATGCCAATGGGGAAAACCAATTTTGATAGTCCTTAATGGAATTTAAAATACAAAGAACACTTTGACTAAGCATTTCCACTTCTAAAAATATTTCCTACACAAAATATAGATGTGTAGTATCTTTTAAAACAACTACACCAATCACTTTATGTGATCTTAAGCCAAGTGAAAATAACAAGTAACAGACTAATATTCTTAGTATGGTGAATGCATAAAAACTTCCATATGAAAATATAGGGGAGGTATGTCTATGTAACAAAAGCACCGTGGAGACTGTACCGCCTGTTGACTCCACATACTTCTGGGAAGGAGTTAGGTAGAAGAGCAAAGAGGAAATCTTTTCAAGTTAGGACTGAACACCTTCAAGACTGCTTGAAAGACATGGACAGGGCTGTATGATGGAACTGGGAATTCAAAGTTTTAGCAAACATACATTAAAAAAGAAAAGTTGGCTTCTGATCAAGATGACGGCCAAGTAACAGAGCGGCACCATTTCTCCTCATCGACCCACTTAAAAAGTCAAGAATTTAGTTAGAAAATGTATGTTTAATGTCGCTTGGAAAGAGAAGAGCATCCCAACAACTGAAAGGAGGCCAGAGGAAGGTCAGAAATTCTGAAGGATCATTGAAAGCAGAGAAAAGGAAAAAAAAAAAATTCCCAGCATCCCAGGAAGCTGGTACAGGTTAGCTACAAAGGCTGGAGCAGCAGGCAGCTGAGGAGAGAGGAAATCTCACCTGGGCCCGGGACACCTGACAGAGGTGGGAGAGGACGGAGCATCCCAACAATGGACAGGACACTGCAGGAAGGTCAGAAATCCTTAAGTCATATCAGAAGAGGAGAAAACCAGCAGCTGACTCGGTGTGGTCCTGAGCTGCAGGGATCCACAGACCACAGACGGAGGAAAGCCCAGAGCCAGAATCTCAGTGTGAGGTTACGCACGGGTCCGAGATTAGTGGGAATTGTTGGCAACTGGCGGCCCCAGCCTCCAAAAAAGCATCCTGCGGGTAGTGTGTACTACAAACGCAACTTGAAGTCCCCTAGAAAAGGCCCCGGGATTCCACATCAGAAACAAGGCTCAGCAGCCATAACAGGCAATGACATAAGCATGAGCCATTTTAAAAAGGAAAAAAAAAAAAAAAAAAAGCCCAAGACTGAACCCTGTAGAGTAAAAGAAAGCCCAGAAGAGCACATCAGGGCTTTTGGGGTCACCCTTAAACAGTGCCTATGAAGAAACTGGCACAAGAGGCAGACAGAGAGGAGAAAAGAGGGGGAAAAGGCTGCTGATCCCCTGAATGGCTCAGGACACCTTTGCTCCGAGGGTGGAGAGCCCCGCGCTTGGGGAGGGAAGCCAGAACAGATGGGAGAACTTTGCTGAGGAGCTGAGGTGAACAAGACACCTCAAAAGGCAGACTATCACCCTATCCAATCAGCATGTGCCAGAGGCTTCTGGGTTACCACTGCCTTGCATGCCAGAGGCATCTAAGACTGGGAGTTCCATTGGTCTGTCTGTCCCATGGGCCAGAGGCTTCCAGAGACATCTAGGACTAGGCCTTCTCTAAACCCTTCTTTCCTGCGCACCAGATACTGTCAGAGACAGCCAGAGACAGCAGAACCACGAGGAAACGTGGTAATAAATTTCCTACAAAAAGTCCTGACACCCTGTAAGATAATACTAGGGATAATGAAATTGAAGAATCCAAAGATGAAAATGACAAAAATGGTAACTTCTGGGCACAGAAATACACTGAATTAAAGCAAGATATGAAACAGTGCAAGTGTTACACCAAGACATAGCTAAGCTAAACACAGGCCTTAAAACGAAATTAGAGGAGACCAAAGAAAAAATATACCAGAAGATAACAAAGGTAATAAAAGAAATTACAGAAGAACATAACAGAGACATACAAAAATAAATGCAGATATCCAGAAAGCAAAAAACACACAGGAAATAATAAGTAACCATTTCGAACATTTTCAGAATAGAACATGAGACTTAGAAGACAAAAACGACAAAGTGGGAACAGAAAGACTGTAAAGAACACAAAGTAAAAAAGAAAGTGAATCATTACAATGGCTGATAGAAGATTCAAAGAGAAACAACTTCAGAATTATGCGAGTCAAAGAGAAGACTGAGGACAAAACAAAAGGCTTTAAAAGTCATGTTCATTGAAATTATGGAAGAAAATCTCCAAACCTAAGAAGAGAAATGAACACGCAACTATTGCAGGCATATAGAACACCACACAATATCGATCAGAAGAGAACCTCATCACATCATAATTTAAGTACAAGAACCCCCCACCCCCCCAAAAGAGAGAATACTGAAAGCAATAAGAGAAAAGCAGAAAGAGACCTACAAAGATAAGCCTATCAGGATTAACTACAGACTTCTCAACCCAGACTCTAGAAGGCAGGAGATAATGGAGCAATGTTATTCCAACACTAAAAGGGCTCAAATGCCAACCAAGACTACTAGAGCCAGCAAAACTATCTTTTAAGCTAGAGGGAGAAATTAAAACTTTCCATGATATAGAAGGCTGAAAGAAATTTGCAGCCACTGAGCCAGCACTGCAGAGAATTCTTAAAGGAAACTTGGATAGCGAAAGGGAGGCCAACGACACTAGTGACCCCAGAGAAAAAGAGACAACCGCTAGAGGGGAATGAGTTGAGAAAAAAGTAAGGCTAGTAAAAAACATTGTAAAACTACAACAGTGGCAGGACATACCAAACACACCTCAATAATTACTCCAAATGTGAATGGCCTCAACTCACCTACTAAAAGACAAAAGACTAGCTGACTGGATGAGAACACAGAAGCCCACAATTTGCTGCCTACGAGAGACACACTTCAACTACAGGGAAACTCACAGACTGAAAATAATAGGATGGAATTCAAAATTTCATGCAACAGGTCCCAGCAAACAAGCAGGGGTAGCTATATTAGTCTCAGACTCATCAGATTTCAAAATAAAACTGGTGAAAAGAGACAAAGATCACCACTATATCCTGGTTAAAGGAAAAACAGAAGAGTGTTGGGGCCCTCAGGGCCACAGAGCTTCAGCATTGCTGACCTTGGCCAAGTTCCTTTCCACGAATAAGTGTTTATTGTCTGAAATTTAAGTCAGGTGTTGTTTTGCTTGAAATTTAGATCAGGTGTTGAACCACGGGACTGTTCTGTTAACAAGGGGGAAGGCAAGGAGGGTATAAAAGGTAAGGCTGTAGAAAATAAAGCGTCTTTTGCAGCGTCCCTTGCAAGAGTCCAGTTTTCTTCAATCCGCACTCCCCCCTTGTGTTCTCGTTGACTGACTGAGCGGGCTCAGTCAGAAGACGAAGAAATCATAGTTATCAATATATATGTCCCCAACTCTAGAGCACACAATTATGTAAACCAAAAATTTTTAGACCTGAAAGGACACATAGGCCCCAATACAATTATAGTAGGGTACTTTAATACTCCAGTATCACAGATGGATCAACCAGACAAAAAGATCCACAAAGATATACAACTGCTGAACAACACTATAGAAAACCTGGACATAACAGATGTTTGTATACAGTTTTCCACCTAACATCAACTGATTACATGTTCTTCTCAGCAGCAATGGGACATTTTCTAAAATAGACCACGTTCTAAGCCATAAGTCATGCTTAAATAAGTACAAAGGGATAGAAATAATTCCTTGTATACTCTCAGACCATAGTGGAATAACACTGGAACTTAACAGAATCAGAATCAGAAGAAAATACATAAATACATTAAGACTTAACAACTTATTACTGACCAAACACTGGATCACAGAAGAAATCAGATATGATGATGGAACTAAATCATATCAAAATCTTTGGCACACAATGAAAGCAGTGCTTAGAGAGAAATTCATAGCCAGAAATGCATATATCAAAAGAATAGAACAGTCACAAATAAACATGTTAATAGTACACCTTAAGAACCTTGAGAAACAAGAACAACTTAACCCAAAATGCAGTAGAAGAGATTATCAAGATCAGATCTGAAATTAATGAAATTGAAACTCAAAAACAGTAAGAAAGATTAATGAGTCAAACAGTTGTTTCTCTTAAAGAATTAACAAGATAGACAAACCTCTACCTAAACTAACCAAGAGAAGGAAAGAAAAAGCACAGGTCAGCGCACTGAGAAACATAAAGGATGAAATCACAACAGACTCTGCAGAAATTCAGAATATTATGAGAAATTATACTGAACACCTATATTCAACAAGTTACAGAAATGGGAAGAAATGAATGACTTCCTAGATACACATAAAATACCAAAATTAAACGAAAAAGACATAAAAATCTTGAACAATCCCATTATGCACACTGAAATTGAACCAGTAATAACGAATGGCTCTACCTACGAATAAATGCCCAGGACCATATGGATTCACAGAAAATTAGAATTTTTTCAGTACTTCAGGGAACAACTAACTCCAATCCTCCTCAAACTGTTTCATAAAGTAGGAAGTGAAGGAACGTGCCAAACTCATTTCTTAAAGCTAGCATCACCCTAGTCCCAAAACCAGAGAAAGATTTAACCTGGAAGGAAAATTACAGACAAATATTCTTAATGAATATAGATGCAAAAATCCTTAATTAAGATTCTGGCAAACAGAATCCAACAAATAATCAGAAAGATCATACACCATAACCAAGTGGACTTCATCCCTGAGATGCAACGCTAGTTCAAGATACGTAAATCAATGTAGTATACCACATCAACAAATGTGAAAAGCAAAAACCACATGATTATCGCAACTGATGCAGAAAAAGCCTTTGATAAAATCCAGCACCCTTACATGATAAAAACTCTCAGAAAAATAGGTATAGAAGGGTCCTACCTAAAACTCATAGAAGCCATATATGCTAAACCTACTGAAAATATCATAGAAAATGGAGAAAAATTGAAATCATTCCCTCTCAAATCAGGAACACGACAAGGCTGCCCACTCCACCACTCTTATTCAACATAGTCCTTGAAACACTCACCAGAGCAATCAGACAAGAAAGTGAAATAAAGGAATTTGCTTCAGAAAGGAGGAAATCAAACTATCTGTATTCACAGATGATATGATTATCTACACGGAGGACCCCAAAAACTCTACTCCAAAAATCTTGGAAATAACAAAAAAAATTAACCAAACTGCAGGCTACAAAATCAATACTAAAAATTCAATAGCTTTTCCCTAAACTAACAATGAACGTACTGAGAAAGACCTCAGAAAAACAATTCTATTCTCAATACCACAGCAAAAAGTTGAATACCTAGGAGTATACCTAACCAAGGAACTGAAGGACCGATATAGAGAAAACTACATTACACTGAAGAAAGAAGTTATAGATGACTTCAGAAAATAGAAAGACATCCCCTGTTCGTGGATAGGCAGAATAAATACAGTCAAAATGACTATATATCAAAACTGATATATAGATTCAATGCAATTCCTATCAAAATGCCAGCAATTTTTTTTCAAAGAACTTGAAACAATAATCCTTAAATTCATATGGAACCAAAAGAGACCAAGAATAGCCAAAGCAATCCTGAGCAACAGGACCAAGGCAGGAGGCAGTACAGTTCCAGACATCAGGCTGTATTATAAAGCAATAGTCATAAAAACATTTTGGTACTGGCCCAAAAACAGACAGATAGATCAGTGGAACAGAATTGAGGATGCAGAGACAAACCCCAATACCCTCAAATATTTAATCTTCGATAAAGGAGCTAAAAGCATAAACTGGAAAAAGGACAGCCTGTTCAACAAATCGTTCTGGGAAAACTGGACAGTCACATGCAGATGAATGAATCTAGTCACACATCTGTCAGCATGTACCCAAATCAAACCAAAGTGGATCAAAGACCTAGACATTAAAAGTGAAACACTGAATCTTCTAGAAGACTAATTAGGCAAATATCTAAAAGACATAGGAGTAGGCAAAGACTTTCTTAATAAGACACCAAAAGCAAAAGAAATTGTTCCCATTATCAACAAATGGGATAATGTCAAATTAAAAAGTTTCTGCACAGCAAAGGATATTATCAACATTGTAAAAAGAGAGCCCACAGATTGGCAAAAAATATTCACCACCAACACCTCAGACAGGAGGCTCATAATCAGAATATACAGGGAACTGAACAAAAGCAATTCCCTCAAAATCAAGGATCCTGTTGAAAAATGGGCAAATGAAATGAAGAGGCAGTTCACTCAAGAAGAAGTTCAAATGCCCACTAAATATATGAAAAGATGTTCAACATCCCTAGCCATTAGGGAAATGCAAATCAAAACATCCCTAACATACCATCTAACTCCAGACAGACTGGCCTATATCAACAACTCAAATAGCAATCAGTGCTGGCGAGGCTGGGGGGAGAAAGGAACCCTCCTGCACTGCTGGTGGGAATGTAAATTGGTACAACCACTATGGAAAGTAGTATGGAGATTTCTCAAGACTGGAAATAAATATCCCTTTTGATCCAGCGATACCTATCCTGGGAATATTCCCCAAAGAGTCAAAAACAACAGAGATACATGTACACCCATGTTCATAGCAGCACAACTAACAATAGCTAAAATATGGAAGTCACCAAAATACCCACCAACAGACCAATGGATACACAAACCTTGGTATTTATACACAATGGAATACTATGCATCAATAAAGTCCGACAGCATGGAGGCTTTTGCAGGCAAATGGAAGAAACTTGAGACCATCATGCTTAGTGAAGTGAGTCAGAAGCAGAAGGTGAGTGGTCTCTCTCATAGGAGAAACCCAGATCCCAAATCACAATTATCTCACGGAACTTAAAGTGAAAAATAAAGGGAACGAGGTGGGGGTGGGGGGCTTTAGGGGACATGTAGGGGGTGGATAGAAAGGAGAGCAGGGAAAGTCACGTTACCTTGACTAGATATGTATGTGCACAAAATGCTCAAGACCAATGTAAACCTTAACTTTTGCACTTATACAATCAAAAAAATGGGAAAAAGAGAAAAGTTACCTATTTTCATGAAAATGTTCAAGATGTTGCAAACCTTTATAACTACTCAAAATATTTAATAGAAAATGTTGAAGCTTTTTATTTGTCCATTTTCAAACTACTCATCTATAAAATATTAGTATAATCTCTTAAATCTTTGGTAGGAAACAACATAAATCACATTTATGTTTGCTTTTGCATTAAAGCAAATAGGACTAATCAAATCATACCTTCATTTTACTCAAAATTAGTTGTGAATCTATAAAATTTCCTTCTTTTTGTTTTTAGATCATATTTATTTGGTTATCTAAGAATGAGGCTTAAAGTCTCCATGCCAATTTTTTTCCTGTCACCCTTAAACCCTGTCTCCTACTTATAGCTTATAAACAACAGGGAGTACCTTGATGTCAATAAGAAATGACTTCATTGTCAACTAATAACACATTTTCCATATTCTAAATTAACTGGGAAATCTGTATATTCAAGTTATAAAGAATGGAACAACCACCATTATACACATGCACGTTTCAAATTATATGCAAATATATTATTCTCTATAACAACGTATAAAGGATAAAGCGAGACTTTGAGAAGTTAGCTAATACACCACGAAATATAAGAAATGTTGAAACTGGAATTGCATTACTCTCTGGGCAATCTTTAGCCACACAATTGCATCCCAAGAATTCCTTCAACTCAAGCACATAAAAGCCTACTAAAACAAAACATGACAAAGTTTCCACATATTTATATTTTGAATACTTCAAAATATGCATGTTCTTTTCAAAAGGCCACCATGCAAGTTATCCTAAAGTTTAATTCAACTGAAAAAATTTAATTTTAAAAGATTACATTAACATTATTTTGATCTTTTAATATTAAGAAATGATAAATTATATTAACATAAGATTTTATAAAAACAACAATATTTATTCTGAGTACCTCAAACCAGGTTAGCAAATTATGCTCAAGTCAAAAGCTAGTTGCCATTTGTTTTTGTAAATAAAATATTACTGGAACACAGATAATTTCATTAGTTTACTCACTGTCTACAGCTGCTTTGGCAATGCAAAGGCTGAGCTGGGCAGCGGAGGCAGGGAATAGACAATTCACCAAGGGCAAAACAAACTACCTGGGCAATTCCTGTTAGACCATATTCAGGGGCTGGATGCATACCTCAGTGGCAAAGCACTGGTCTAGCATGCCTGAGGGCCAGCTTTCAATCTCTAGCACTCAAGAAAAACAAAAAACAAAAAAACAAAAAATAAAAAACTTTAAAATCAGTAACTCAAATCATTCTCCATATTAGTAAGAACCTTGATAACCAAATATGATGTTCAAACCAGCAGCAAGGGTATTACCTGTACACATTAGCAATGTTGAATTACAGGTCTTACTTTAAAACCAAATGAGTCTGAACTTGCACTTTTAATAACATTTCCATTAACAGGTGAAAAGCATAGCTTAGACTGAAAGAATGCTAGAATTGGAAGGAATCATAGCACCTTTCTGTCAAACTTACCAGACACAGATTATTTTAATGGATATCTCCCATAGCTTTTTAAGTCTACTATCTTCAGCAACAATGCAAACAACCCTATATTATTTTCTATCAGTCTGTAAATTTTACTCTAAATGTTGAAACCATCTGTAAAAAGTTAACAGAAAAAGATTTTGTAGTAAGTAAAAAGAGAGTTCCCTCCTAAGTTATTTCTGAAAACAGGTGTTAAGACAACAATGGATTCAACAATCAAAATCCAAACTTCTATTGCATATTAACCACGAGCCATAATTCTGTAAAAACTCCCTTAAGATCCAGAGAGAATAGCCTCATAGCCCTCTTCCTTGAGTTAATAATTAATAATCATCTAAAATACAAGATGATAGTCCTAAATGGTCTCAGTGGTAATTCTGGTCAAATTTTTAAGGAGAAAATGGTATCAGTTCTCTATAATCTTTTCCAGAAAAGTAGAGGAAGTATTCCATAAGTCTATGCAATCAAATTACCATAATCCTTGTATTAGTTTGGGTTCCTTTCAACAGACAGAATTTACAGATCTTGTCACAAAAAGGTGTGTTAGGAAGGCTTACAAGTCCAATAATAGAGGTAGTCCAAGATGGCTGTTGAGACAAGCAGCAGATCTCCCGTTCGGGACTGCAGAACAGCCGGTGAGGTGAGAATCTACCGTAGATCTCAGGTGAAGATCGGCGACTGAAAGGCAGCAACAGACAGACAGGCACAAGTCGAGACTAGAGCGAATCTGCGCTGAAAATCTGCGGCATTCAGTATCCGTAGACAGTCATGAAGGTGAGAGCTTTCCCAGAGGAAGAGCTGTAACAATTCTCCCTCTTCTTCCCCTTCCAGTCGGCCCTCCCACATCTGGGTGGGTTTTCTTCTCTCATTGGCCAGCCCATAAATGACTCCCACTCTAATCTCCACAAGTTCTTGAGCCCCAGTCCAGGGTGGTTGACAAGTCCTAATCCTAAAAGAGGTATGGGTCCTTATTTCATCAAGTTGACACAATCCCATCAACGGACACAACCCCAAAATCGGATATGGGCATCACAAGAAAAAAGATTCTACAGCACTTAATTTTCATTAATATACATATAAAAATCTCAACAAAATATTAACAAATCTATAACTGTATATGAAAGAATGGTATACCACGACCACAGAAAACTGATTCCTGCAATGTAAGACTGGTTCAATATTTGAGTCAATTAAAGTCGCCCATCGTGTCAACTGATTGAAGAAATCATATAACTGTATCAGTATATGTGAAAACATCATTTGACAAAATGTTACACCATCCATGATAAAAAATTTCTCAGGAAATTCGAAACAGAAGGGAATTTTCTAAACTTGATAAAGAAGATGTACAAAAACATTTACAACTAACATATACTGAAGTGATGAAAACTAGATGCTTTCTTTCTAAGGTGAGAAGGCAAAAATGTCCAATGTTACCATTCACATTTACTATCATACTCAAAAAACCAGTCAGTGTAACAAAACAAAAAAATAAATAAAAGAAATAAGCAACTACAATAAAGTTGCAGGATGCAAAGTAAAGGCAGTCAATTGCATTCCCATACACCATCAATGAACAACTAGAATTTGAAATTAAAAGCACAACATCACTTTTGTTAGCACTTAAGAAATGAAATACACAGATATAAACTCAACAAAATATGTAAAAGATCTATGTGAGGAAAAAATGTTGAGTAAAAAAAATCAAAAATAACTGAATATATATTTTCCACATTTAGTCAAGATGTCAGTTCTTCCTAACATGAACCCTATAGATTCAAAGCAACCTAAATAAAAATTCCAGCAAGTTATTTTGTGTATACTGACAAACTAAAATTTGTTTCCACATGTTCTGAAGTCATAAACAAGCAAAAGACTTAAAACGTCCAGCACAATAATGAAGAAAAGTCAGAGGACTGTCATTACCAGTTTCAAGACTTACTATATAAAGCTATAGTAATCAAAACCGATGTGATATTAGCAAAAGAATAGGTCAGCAAACCATTCACACAGAACTGAAAGCCCAGAAATACACCCACGCAATCAACTGATCTTTGACACCTGAGTCAGCAGAATCTTTTCAAAACCCAAAGAACTGTACAATACAAAGACTGACCCCAACACAAACTAGTAAATTCATTTAATAATAAGACATCAATACTATTTCATTAATTGTAACATGTATACTCTACTAAAGCAAGATGTTAAAATCAGGGAAAATTGTGTGCTGGTAGAAGCTGAGTTGGTTTATGAGAACACTTTGTACTTTCTGCAAATCTAAAATTCTACTAAAAATTAAAGTCCATTAAGTTAACAAGTAATTCTTACATTGTTTGTAACAGCCAAATTTGGCAATAATTGAAAATATCCACTAATCAGAAACTGATTAAGTAAAATATACTCTTTAAAATGAAGAAATAACATTTACCATGAAGCTACAGCAATCATGACAGCATTAGGAAAGCCATACAGATCTTTAGAAATAAACCCACATGTCTACAGTCAGCTAATACAGGCAGCTTGCTTTTGATGAGGGTGCTAAGATCATGAGCAAAGAACAGTTTCTACTAGCCACATGTAAAGAATTAGATCTTTAATACACACACACACACACACACACACACACACACACACACACACACACACACAAATCAGCTCAAAATTAATCAAAGGCTAACTGTAAGGAGATAAAAACCTATAAAAATACTAGAGAAAACATAGGTTTAATCTTTACAATGTAAATTTTGGCAATAGATTCTTTGGTATGACACCAAAAGCACACGGAACCAAAGAAAAATATAAATTTTACTTGAGCAACACTGCAAGTTTTGTGCTTCAAAGAACACTTTGAAGAAAATGAGTAGACTACAAAAAAATTTGTGCATCATGTATCTAGTCAAAGCCAGGGATTTATATTCAGAATTGACAGATGATTCAATTTATAACCTTTCAACTTTATGATGGTATAAAAGCTATATGCATTCAGTAAAAATCAGATGTTGAGTTTTGAATTGTAATCTTTTCTTAGGCTATCAAAACACAGTAAAATACTCTCTTGCAATACTGCGAAGTAGCACGCAGCCATACTCTATGTGATCACAGGAATAAACAACTGATAAACTACAAGGCTTGGTATTGCCATGATGTCTGACAGGCTAGGTCTACTAAACACATTTTCAACTTGTAGTGGGGTTTATCAAGAAGTAACCAAATTTTAAGTCAAGAAACATTCATATAAAGAACACTTACCACTAAATAATAAAAAGGCAACTCAATAAAAAAAAAACCAAAGATCAAAGATATTTCTCTAAAGAAGACATACAATGTTTGATAAAAATATATGGCAAACATTCACATTTTTAAAAAGTTGTGAAAATAAAGACAGCACTTATTAATCTCTCTCCAAGTAATCCCCCTTGGGTCAAACATACTTATGCCATCATTCTTGCTTTCTTCTGAAGCAATTCTGGAAGTCCTCTTTCATGAGTGTCTTTATGAAGTGTGATTTAAAAAAAATTAATAAATGCTCCTACCAATGTCATTCAAAGGAAAGACAAGCTCTAACAACACTGTGATGTATACTCACCCACTTTATTACTGGATCAGAAACTATGGAACTTCTTTCTCTCTCTCCAAACTCAAACTAACCATGAAGGTAAACGCTTTGAATCATTTCTGGACACCATGGTCACAGCAGCACAAGTGACAATTACCCATGAAAGGGGACTCCCAGAGCTATTTCAGAAAGTGACAAGAATGGCAGGTTGGATAAATGTATTCCAAGTAAAAGGAAGTCCTTTGAGAGGGATTAATGGTAATGTCTTTTACTGTAATAATCTAAAAAATTTGAATATTAACTGTATTTTTATCACATCTCATATAAATGGTCAGCAAGCAAAAACCTGTTTGAAATCATTAGCTACCAGGAAATACAAATGAAACCCCCAAAAGATACCACTATATACCCACTAAGATGACTAGAACTAAAATGTCATATAAGAGAGGTAGAGAAACCAGGCCCTCACACACCTCTGAAGGGAATATGAAATTGTACAGGCAAGCTGAAAAAGTCTGACAGTTCCACAAAGAGAGAAATATAAAAGATATCACATGATTCACACTGACCAATATGTTCACATATCAACTTGACTAGCAAATACTGTTGGTATTTGAATATTGGTGGCAATATTCTTAACAACCAAACGGTAGATAACCCAAATGTCTTTGAACTGAAGAGTTACAAAATAAAATGTGATCCTACCCACACAATGAGACATTATTCAAAACACAAAAAAAGAACACTTATAAATGCTACAACATAGATAAACCTTAAGCAGATAGTAAGCAAGAAACCAGTCACAAGAAGGACAAATGTAGATTCCATTCATGTGAGATTTTGACAATGGGAAGGTTCACAGAGATATAAAATGGAATAGTATTTACGGGTGGGTAGTCAGGTAGAGAGAAAGATCAAAGCTAAAAAATATGACTTTTCTATTTCAAGTGATAAGAATGTCATGCACAACTGTGAACATAACAAAAAACCATTGAGTTGTACAAATGAAACAGGTGAATGCAAGGCATATAAACATCTCACTAAAAAAGAAAGGTACTGGAACATATTTGGTCACTTTATCATGACAAAGATAAAACTGCAAAACACTACAAAACATGTTATTCTCAATAGAAGGTGATAATTCAATCAGATATTCACATAAGAAAAAAAACCTAAATCTTGACTGTCATTTTTTACCTAAATATCAACTCCAAGTGGATCAGAGATCTAACTGTAAGAGGTTAAACAGCAAAAGCCTCTACAATATAACAAAGATCTTTATGACCGTGGCCGGTAAAACTTCTTAACCACAAGACAGAGAGCCCTGGCTCTGAACCATGTTAAAATTGAGAGCTTCTAAAATGTCATGACATAGACACAAAGTATCTAGCATAAATATATGACAAAAACCACCTGCTGAGAATATAGAACTCCCATAAAATAGAAATAAGACAGACTTGAACAGTTACTTCTCCAAGAAAAGTCTAAGTGGCCAGAAGCACATGAAGAAGGCTTTTATCATATTACTCAACAAGGAAATACAAACTAAAATCAGAGAATCCCTGAAATATAAAAAGTAGCAGAACAAGTAAGTATTTGGAATAATCAGTATTTTAAGAATGTGAAGTAAAATAACAACTTACTTCAAGAGTTCATAATTTTTCTCATTTAATCTTACAGCATTCTCTCTCCAAAACTTCTCAGATTTGTGCACAGGACTCCATTCCAACCTTCCAGATTTCAGTTCTGAACTGTATTCATCAAATGAGCTATAAAATATTTTACAAATTCTAAATTTATATAAGAATTCAAATTACTCCAAAACTAAGTATAATAAAATGTCTTCACTTATGATTACAAAGACTGCCCTCTGTATACTAACAAATTACCCCCTTCAAGATTAAACAATTTAAATAATCTTCAACAAGTAATGTGAAATTTTATTCTGAGTATTAAGGTCCAAAATGTCTATCAAATTTGAATACCTGGTATAAAATATTAAAATGAGCACTCACTTTATTATTTTTATTCCAGTAATATGCAAATGTGAAAATTGATAATCTATCAGAATTTCTACCATGATACTTAAAGATTAAAATCTGTACATATAAGAAACTACAAAGTACTCAAAAGCTACTATGTAAATATTTATAATAGAAATTTTTAATGTGCTTAGCTAATAGACAATTCCAGGACATGCTTCAATTTTCTTCAGAATAAAAATGTAGAGGAAATGTAGCCATGTAGTGTCGACTGGTAATTCAGTATATCTAGGAGGTTTTGTATTAAGTTGATCAGAGCAGCCTATTTTAATAATTTATTTACTTTAATGTAGTGTTAGTATAAGACTTAAACTTTAAAAAAATTTTAAACATTTGTACTTTAAGTCTTATGCCAACAAAAACAAAGATAAGCAAATGGTACCCTTCACCCTATTAACTTTATGTACATAAAATGGTGCAAATCTCTCCAGACGGAAAGAGAACACACAGCTCTATTCAATGGTTGCCAGAAGACTGCCTATTTTAGAGAAATCTTTTGACTTTCATATTTAGCAATCAATTCAGATCTTTAAAACCTAAACAAGTAGGACCCTTTGAACTCAGGAGTTCAAGACCAACCTGGGCGATACCGGGAAATACTGTTTCCTCACCACTATCAAAAACAACAACAACAACAAAAAGCCCAAACAGGTTAAACAAAGGCCAACAAATGTTGTATATAAAAAAATTTAAACAGTAACAACATACCTGAGGTCCTGGACACTCTCCCCCAGTCTCTCCAGAAGAAACTTGATGTCCTCGCTGATGTCCTCATCATCATACTTCTGTTGTTCTAAGTTTTCCAGCTGCTTCAGGACTTTGCATTGGATCATAGCCAGAGCATATTCTTGGCGGGTTTCCCTTTCAGTTGATTTTTCCAGAAAGTTCTAGGTTGACAAAGGCATAGGAAGAAAGCATGTAATTGGCTATATGACTTCTCAGACCTCTGCACTTTCTCTCCCAACCCATTTGTTTTACTACTGTGTCTATGCGAAGCACAACTGTTACATAAAACTTTAGAATTTTGTGCACATATATATCACAAGAACTTCACATTCCTTTCCCCATCCAACCCCTTTCTTGCCCTCCCACTCCTTCCCTCATCTTCAGACTCCCAACATTTTATCCACTTGACTCTTAATTATTTATACTCTGGGTTTCTCATACTAGAGAAACTGTTCATACTCTTTCACCTCCTCCTAGTCTCAGATTTCACTATCACCTTTGAGTAGACACTTTACCTAAAACCTCTACCTCTTTCCTGAATATCTTTCCCTCCTCAGAAGTCTGCTTTTGCTTGCTTCCACACCACTCACTATAGTTTGGACCTGAAATGGTTCTCAAAGGCCTATATGTTAAAGGCCTGGTCCCCATCCTATGTGTCATAGTAATAAAAAACTGACTGACATACGTTCTCAACAATTTACAAAACACCTTTAATTATTGACCCAAATGAGACTCACATCTAAAATTAAATTCATCCACTGCTTTTCATAGCCCTGTTCCTCAGACTGCACAGTGAACTCGTGCCTTGGCAACTCAGAGCACCTAGGGCATCAGGAAGGAATGTCCCTTTACCATCACTTTGGTTTCCAATTGGTCTCATAATCCCTGCTTTCTACTCAATTTACAAGTACACAAGCAACAGCACTTTATGTGCTAGGACATAACCTAAAATTATCTTATTCCCTGCTCAAATATTAAACATGGTCTCAAAAAAAAACTGAGAAAAATAAGATAAATTATTAGGAAAAAAATTAA
This sequence comes from Ctenodactylus gundi, assembly GCA_004027205.1. Lineage (NCBI taxonomy): Eukaryota > Metazoa > Chordata > Mammalia > Rodentia > Ctenodactylidae > Ctenodactylus > Ctenodactylus gundi. Next base: position 52,697 of record PVKB01001102.1, read on the forward strand.
TTTGTGACATTATCAGCAACTTTCTTCTGAATTTCTAATAAGTACTACCATTTCACTCTTTCATATGAGATATTGCAAAAATGTATATTTACTGACTGAATTTTTCCCCCACTATTTTTATTAATATACAAATGCAATACATAGTATTTACAATGAATTTGAGTGTTTCATACATCTATGTATCATATCGACTTCACAATCCATTCCCATTTTTTACCCTCCCGCCCCTCCCTATCAGTTTCCCCGGCTCCAGCTATCACTTCCTATGGTTCCAAAGAATGTTTGTGTTCTGGGTTTTCCAAGTCCGAAAAACCATATAGTGTTTAACATATTAAATCTTCCGTACCTAAGTCATTTCACGTAAGTCACCACTCTACCCTAGCTTCCTATTCCTCTAATGGGTTTGCAGTAGTTAAATCTTGATATCTCCTCTCTGAATCCAACCAATCCCTTTATTGGGATATTCATCAAAAGTTTTTTTTCCCATATTTTCCTATATCTTTGTTGTTACTGTTAAACCGGGCCTTACCCACCACTTCACATTAGAAAATAACTACAAGCATGTAGTTCAAAAGACTAGTAAATTTGGGAATGAAGGAAAAATTAAATAAATAAAATTCAATTGCCTTAGCTGAATACTGGAAGGTGCATATTTGTACATTCACAAGGTTATGTTTACATCAATCAGTTTCCTTAGGATAAACTTTCATTAGTGACCTGATAAGTGAATTGCTACAACAATACAAAGTTAAAACTATATCACACTGCTATATTCAATGAACTTAAATCTATACCACATAAATATACTTAAAGTGACAGATATGAAGGCAAATTTAGTTATTTCAGAATTTTTTAACTTTCACAACTTATTTACTCATATTTCACTGATTACTAATATACTTTTTTCTCAGCTCATTCTACTCTAGCTATTGTCACTACTTCTCTGGGGTCATTGGTGTCTCTGGGCTCCCTTTCACTTTCTAAGTTTTCTTTAAGTATTTTCTGCAATACTGGCTCAGTGGCTACAAATTCCTTTAAGCTGTCTCTGTCATGGAAAGTTTTAAGTTCTCCCTTTAAATTAAAAGATAATTTTGCTGGATATAGCAGTCTTGGTTGGCATTTATGTTCCTTTGGTGCTTGGATGATATTGCTCCACAATTTCCTTGCTTTTAGAGTTTGGATTGAGAAGTCTGAAGTTATCCTGATGGGCTTATCTTTGTAGGTCACCTTCTGTTTTTCTCTGACCACTTTTAGTATTTTCTCTTTGTGTTGGGTTTCTAGAATTTTAATTATGATGTGTCGTGATGAGGATCTCTTCTGATCAAAGTTGTTTGGTGTTCTATATGCCTACAGTTGTTCCATGTTCATTTTTCTTAGATTTGGGAAATTTTCTTCCATTATTTCATTAAACATGTCCTTTAAGCCTTTTGTTTTGTACTCAGTCTTCTCCTGGACTCCCATAATTCTGCAGCTGTTTCTCCTTGAATCATCTATCAGCCATTCTAATGATTCATTTTCTTCGTTATTTACTTTGTGTTCTTCATGGCCTGTATGTTACAGCTCAGTCCCTTTATTTTCTAGGTCTGACATCCTATTCTGAAGTTGTTTAAAGTGGCTGCTTATTATTTCCTGCATGTTTTTCATTTCCTGAATATCTGCATTCAATTTTTCTTTATCTCTGTTGTCTTCTTCTCTAATTTCTTCTTATGTCTTCATTATCTTCTGGTATATTTCTTTGGTCTCCCCTAGTTGCTTTTCAAGGCTTGCTTTTTGCTTAGCTATGTGTTGGTGTAGCTCTTCTGCTGTTTTATTTCTTGCTTTAATTCACTTAATTTCTGGGCCCAGAAGTTGCCATCATTTTTGCCATATTCATCTTTATTTATTGACTTCGTCTCCTGGGGTTTCAGGTCTTTTTGTAGGAGACTTGTAACTGCGCTTCCCCATTTCTTCTTTGGTCTCCTCTAGTTGCTTTGCAAGGCTTGCTTTTTGCTTAGCTATGTGTTGTTGTAGCTCTTGCACTGTTTTATTTCCTGCTTTACTTCCTGCTCTAATTCCTGCTTTAATTCACTATCTTAGCCCAGAAGTCACCGTCATTCTGGCCCTTTTCTTGTTTGGGTTCTGCAATTTCAGCACCCCTGATACCATCCCCTGGGGTGTCAGATCTTTTTGTGTAAGATTTGTTACCACGTTTCCTGCTGACGTCACTGCCTGCGATGGCTGTTGAGCCCCATTTCTGATCTGGGATTCCAGGGCCTTTTCTAGGGGGCGCACTCGCTGCGCTTGTAGTACACACACCTGTGGGTTGGTGCTTCTGAGACTGGAGCTGCCCGCTGCCAATAATTCCCACTTATCCGGATCCATGCTTACATCGGGCTGAGGTTCCGGCCTCCGGACCTTGTCTGTGGTCTGTGGGCGCCGGCAGCTCGCGGCCGCGCTGAGGTGGCTGCTTCTTTCCTCCTCTTCCGATGTGACTTCAGGATTTGTGACCTGCCTGCAGCCTCCTCTCCCGTTGCTGTGTGCTCCGTCCTCTCCCAGCTCTGTCCTGTCAGATGTTCAGGTCCCTGTGAGCTTTCTTCAGCTGCCTGCGGCTCCAGCTGTTTGCAGCCGGCTGCGGCAGCTTCCTGGTCCTTGGGCATTTTTTTTTTTCCCTCTGGTTTCAATGATCCTTCGTAGTTTCTGGCCTCCTGCTGGTTGCCTTTCAGTTTTGGGGGATGCTCCTCTCCTTCCTGGCTGCACCAAACACACTTTTTCTAACTCTCTTCTTGACTTTTTAAGTGAGTTGATGAGGAGACATTGTGCAGTGCTGTTACTCAGCCGCCATCTTGACTGGAAGTCTCCCTAACTGAATTTTATATACTCTCCAGAGATTCCAAATGGCAAAATACCTTTCGCTGGATCTAGGTGAAATATACAGAAACTACTTGAATTCACAAGTACAGCAGAAACTGGAGGAAGTCTGTACTTTGTAAAGGTGAATTGCTACAACTTCTGGTTTTCTTCTTAGAGAAAGCCTCTGTTAGAAAAAATTTCAAGTAAAGCTCTGTAAAAAACCAAAGTTACAAAGGCCTGAAGAAACTCGACAGTTCAGAGTGACCATAGCCTACAAAAAGGAAGAAATCACACAGACACTAAGAAAACAGCCCCAGATACTGTTCAGGAATTCTGCCCATACTCCTGGTTGCCCATTGAACTAATGATGTCACATGCTACACAGCAAACAGCCGAGAGCTCAGAACTGGAGCCCAGGCAGGTTTACTACCTGCTAATCCAAAGAAAATTCAACATTCTGGGGGGAAACATCAAAAACATGAGTCTCTAAGATGTATCATTTACAAAATGCTCAGGATATACTGCCAAATTACTAGGTATAGGAAGAAACAAGAAAACTAATACTTGAGGAAAGTCAGGCAAGAAATATCAACTATGAGAATGAATTTGATGCTATAAACTGGCAGAAAAAGATTTAAAGCACCCTTTTAAGTATGTTCAAGGAAAACAAACCAGTAATTAAAAAGGAATGGAAATTCCAGAAAGATAACAATAAATATTTGAAATTTTAATATTTACTAATGAGCCTAAAGTAGATTGAAGATGAGTCAGTGAACAAAGACAGATTGAAAATTTTCAATTTCAGTGATATGGAAAAAAGTACCTATTCTCCTACCAAGAGAAAGCGAACAAAGGCTCAGTAACTTTTAGCCCATTATCAATCTAATAAAAACATAGAAAAATACAAGTATAATTACATCTCATAAAGCAAAGAGAAGGAAGTACAAAAAAAGTATCAGATATAATGCCAAAAATTTTTCCAACTTTTTATAATAAAAGGCGCAAATGTATATACTGGTAAGTTCCAGCAGGAACCAAGAAGAATACATATAAATGAATCAAAACCCAGATGGATCCATTAGTTTCCAGAAAATCAAGCATTGTGAGAAAACTTGGAAAGCATCCAGAGAAAGAACACTTAGTGTACAGGGAAACAAAAACACAAATGAAGGCTGCCTTCTTATCAGAAACAAGACAGGTCTGAGGACCACTAAACAAGTTCATTTAAGTGCTGGGGGAAGAAAAGGAGAAGAAAAAACATACCTATGAACACAGAATCTTATATCCAGCAAAAGCATCTCTCAAGAATAAAGATAAAATAAAACCATATATATAGACAGTCACAAGCTGGCATGCACTAGAAGACAGGCTCACAGAAGATCTAGTTGCTGTCAGGTAGCCTGACCTAACTGACATTTATGGAACACTATTTTCATCTGTAAAATACACATTTTTTAAAGGTGTACATGGTATGTTCATCATGATACACTAAGAGTCATAAAAAGGCTCACATTCCAAAGGTTTAAAATCTTACAGGTTTTCTACACACAATATGATCCAGCTAAAGATAGTAAATTTCCAACTTTTATGAGGAAATATATGAATGTACTTATATGAAAAATTTTGAAAACACTCTTCTGACTTCTAATTACTTTGCTTCCCTCCTTCAGGTGGAAACATTGCAAAAACCATGTTTTTAGTTTTATTCTTTTTCACACATATTTGTAGTGTTCACTCATTTTACCTGTTGCGTATTCTCATGCATGAAAACAACTATCCTTTTCTAGTATTCAGATTCTGCTTTTTGCTAATAAAAATGATTGTAAAGAAAAAGAAACCAATGTGTCTTTATGAAATCCAATGCTCAAGGAAGAAGCGACGAGTCTTCTTAATATTAGTATTTTTAGCTTTCTGTACCCTTTACTGAACTGTGAGATCCTAGTCCATACAAAATATCAGATTATTTTCAATTTCCCCTTTACCTTCAGTTACTGCTATGATTACTTCTACAGACTATTTTCTTCCAAAGTACCTATGATCTTCATCTTTTGAGACTTTACACTGTGCAGAGCCCTAAACCTGATAAACCCCCTTGCCTTATGAAACCCTTCTCTTCCTTTTCTTTTGTGAGGTTTTACTTGTCTTTCTATTAAATTTTCTTTTTTCCTCCAGTTACTTTTTCTATCACTTTCTAACCTTAAAAACAAATCAGGGGCTGGGGACAAAGCTCAGCAGTTACACTGCTTGCCTAGCAATTGCAAGGTCCTCGGTTCCATTCCTCCAGCACCATATAAACCAGGAGTGGTGGCATATGCCTGTAATCCCAGCACCCAGTAGGCTGAGGTAGAAAGACTGCCATGAGTTCAAGGACAGTCTGCACTACACATTAAGTTCAAGACCAGCCTAGACTATAGAATGAGACCAGGTCTTAAAAAAAATAAAGTTCTTTGTCCATATGGTCCTTTGCCAATTTTCTTACATACCTGTTTAAACTGTATTTAATTATTTCATAATTAATGGTTTCAATTATAATCTCAACACATCGAGTGTAATTAATATAGGACTGTCTACCATATTCTTCTAAAACTAACTTTCCCCTCAATTCTTAGAGTAACATCTCAAAGGTTAGGCACCTATTACTTCCCTTTTCTTTAGGGCACTTAAACCTTATCTATTTTTCCTTTAAAAGTTTTCATGTCATCTCTCTAGCTGATGAAGAATGAAAGAAAAAAATGGAGGCGTTATGAAAACTATTTTAAGAAATTGAACCTGGCAGAAAAACTCAAATATTGTGGTAGCAAAAAAGTACATTTATCCAAGAAAATAAAAAAGCATCCAGTCAACTGTAAATATCACTTTGACCAACTGAGTATGCAAAGAGATCCTGACTTCACTAAGCAGACAGGATAAAGTGACAACTCAGATCCTTCTAGGACCAAAATTTCCTATAAACTACTTATCATATAACATATATGTAAAGCAAATCAACCATGGTGAAGTTTTTGTTAATTTTCAACGAATCATATTTTATTAAAATGGATTTTAAAGAAATGCAAAATCCAAGCTTAAATTTTACATTATAAAATTCAGCAGACATACAAATGGTCTGTCAAACACTTGTACATTTCTAAATATCTACTCTCACTTTCTGTATGTACCCTGAAAGGCTGCTAAAATATCATTACACTCCACTAGTAATACAGACAACACTTGAAGGAGCACTGTATTAGAGGTTTCATCCCAAGATTAAAAATGTCTCAACTTTGGTAGATCTCATCCACATCAGACATTTAATAAAAAATAAAGAGGCCTGCCAGGCGTGGCAGCACATATTAGAATCTCAGCTTTTCAGGAGACTGAAGCAGGGGGACGTTAAGACAGAAGCCAGCCTGAGCAGCTTAAGGAGACCCTCTTTCACAACTAAAGGGACTGTGACATCACTCAGTAATAGAGCACTTGCCTGCCATGTGCAAGGACCCAGCTCAATTTCCAGTACTTAAAGTAAATTTTGTTATAACCAACATAAAGATTTAATCACACAAGGAGAGTGGGAAAGGCCTTGTGTCACCTTGACAAGACACGTATGTGCACAAAATGCTGAACTCCATTGTAAACCTTGAATTTTGCATGTATACATATCAATAAAATGTTAAAAGAAGATTTAATCAGAGAGGTTTAGACACAATTCCTAAAAGAAGTCATAAAGAACAGATCTGAAGATAGGATTTTTTTTTATGGCAGCGTAATTCTATGCCAAAGGAGTCAGCAAAACAATCTCCAAAACCTCAAAGTAGAGCTAGATTCTTTGAAATGGTTATGACCATAAGTTGCTTACACAGAAAGATGTACATGCATGTGTCTATGAACAGACAAGTATGTGTGCATAGATCTGGATTAAAAGCTATTAATGTATCAAATGAAAAGACTAATTCATTCTGGTGGTAATTCTTAAGCCTTCCTTATGGATTTCACACATACTTGTAAACACATAATGCACCATATTATCTGACATGTAATGTAGGCTCTGGACTAAGCAACACCAAGATCCTACTGCATAGGTTTTTCTTTTTTTTTCCCACTATTTTTATTGATATACAAATGTTATACATACTATTTACAATGAATTTGGGTGTTTCGTACATCTATGTATCACATGACTTCACAATCCTTTCCCATCTTCTACCCTCCCTAACCCTCCCTGTCCCTTCCCGCGGCTCCGGCTATCACTTCATATGGTTCCAAAGAATGTCTGTGTTCTGTGTTTTCCAAGTCCGAGAAACCATATTAATCATATTAACATATTAATCTTCTACACCTAAGTCATTTCACTCAAGTTAACACTCTACCCCAGCTTCCTATTCCTCTAATAGGTTTGCAGTAGTCAAATCTTGGTATCTCCTCTCTGAATCCAGCCAATCCCTTCATTGGGATATTCACCGCAAGTTTTTTTTTTTTCCATATTTTCCTACATCTTTGTTGCTAATGTTAAACCTGGCCTTACCCACCAGTTCACACTAGAAAATAATTATAAGCATGTAGTTCAAAAGGATAGTTAATTTGAGAAAGAAAAATAAATAAAATTCAATTGCCTTAGCTGAATACTGGAAGGTGCATATTTGTACATTCACAAGGTTATGTTTACATCAATCAGTTTCCTTAGGATAAACTTTCATTAGTGACCTAGTAAGTGAATTGCTACAACAAAACAAAGTTAAAACTGTTTCACATTGCTACATTAAATGAACTTAAATCTATACCACAAAAATATACTTACAGCGACAGACATGTAGGCAAATCTAGTTATTTCTTAATTTCCTAACTTTCATATCTTATTCATATTTCACTGATTACTAACCTACTTTTTTCTCAGCTCCTTCACTTCTAGCTGTTGTCACTTTTTCTCTGGGGTCATTGGTGTCACTGGTCTCCCTTTCACTGTCCAAGTTTCCTTTTAGTATTTTCTGCAATACTGGCTCAGTGGCTACAAATTCCTTTAGGCTGTCTCTGTCATGGAAAGTTTTAAGTTCTCCCTTTAAGTTAAAAGATAATTTTGCTGGATATAGCAGTCTTGGCTGGCATCTATGTTTTTTTAGTGCTTGGATGATATTGCTCCATGGTTTTCTTGCTTTTAGAGTTTGGATTGAAAAATCTGCCCTTATCCGGATGGGTTTATCTTTGTAGGTCACCTTCTGTTTTTATCTTACCGCTTTTAGTATTTTCTCTTTGTGTTGGGTTTCTAGAATTTTAATTATGATGTGTCACGATGAGTCTCTTCTGATCAAAGCTGTTTGGTGTTCTATATGCCTGCAAAGTTCCATGTTCATTTCTCTTCTTAGATTTGGGAAATTTTCTTCCATTATTTCCATTAAACATGTCCTTTAAGCCTTTTGTTTTGTCCTCAGTCTTCTCCTCGATTCCCATAATTCTGAGGTTATTTCTCCTTGACTCATCTGTCAGTCACTGTAATGACTCGCTTTCTTTATTTACCTTGTATTCTTCATGGCCTCTATGTTGCAGCTCAGTCACTTTATTTTTTAGGTCTAACATACTATTCTGAAGTTGTTTAAAGTGGTTGCTTATTATTTCCTGTGTGTTTTTCATTTCCTGAATATCTGCATTCAATTTTCCTATATCTCTGATGTGTTCTTCTCTAATTTCTTCTTTTGTCTTCATTAACTTCTGGTATATTTCTTCTCTCGTCTTCTCTAGTTGCTTTTCAAGGCTTGCTTTTTGCTTATCTATGTATTGGTGTAGCTCTTCTGCTGTCTAATTTCCTCCTTTAATTCCTGTTTTAATTCACTGAATTTCTGGGCCCAGAAGTTTCCATCATTTTTGCCATATTCATCTTTATTTACCCTGACTTCATCTCCTGGGGTGTCAGGTCTTTTTGTAGGAGATGTGTGCCTACGCTTCCCCAATTCTTCTTTGGTCTCCCCTAATTCCTTTTCAAGGCTTGCTTTATGCTTAGCTAAGTGTTGCTGTAGTTCTTGTGCTGTCTGATTTATTTCCTTCTTTGCTTCCTGGTTTAACTCCTCCTTCAATTCCTGTTTTAATTCACTGACTCTCTCGGCCCAGAGGTTACCATCATTTTTGTCCTTTTCTTTGGGTTCTGCAATTTCAGCATCCCTTGCACCTTCCCCTGAGGAATCAGATCTTTTTGTATAAGATTTGTTACCACGCTTCCCCATGGTACTGCCACCTCTGACTGTGGTGTGCAGGAAAAATGGATGGCTCCTGCTGACGTCACTGTCTGCAAAGGCTGTCGAGTCCCGTTTCTGAGCTGGGATTCGGGGATCTTTTCTAGGGCGAGTGCACACTACGTTTATAGTACAAACACCGCGGGTTGGTGCTGCTGAGGCCGCCCGCAGCCAATAATTCCGATTAGATCGGGTCCGCGCTTATCTCGGCTGAGGTCTGGCCTCCGGACCTTGTTTGTGATCTGTGGGTGCTGGCAGCGCAGCGCAGTGCCGAGTCAGCTGCTTCTGCCCCGCCCACAGCGGGTCCCATTGTTGTGTTCTCTGTCCTCTCCAGCTCGGTTCAGTCAGATGTTCAGGTCCCTGCGATTGTTCCTCCGTCTGCTGCTGCCTGCCATTTGCTGCTGGCCACGGCAGCTTAATGGACTACGGGGATTTATTTTTTCCCCCCTCCGGTTTTGATGATCCTTCGGAGTTTCTGGCCTCCTGCTGGTCGCCTTTCAGTTTCTGGGGACACTTCTCTCTTTCCTAGCTACACCAAAAACGCTTTTTCTAACCATCTTCTTGACTTTTTAAGTGAGTTGATGAGGAGACTTTGTGCAGTGCTGTTATTCAGCTGCCATCTTGGCCAGAAGCCAGGTTTTTCTTTTATGGAATAAAACTCACAGTAGATGCAAAACACCGCTAAGAAGATTTCCAATGTTTTTTGCAGTCACAGTACAAAACATTCTAATTTATTTGAAAAACCAGAGACTGACAAATTAATTTAACCAACAGCAGTAACATTTGCTGAGACCTGGTGTTCATCACCTATGAATAAGTGAGACTGGTATTTTCAAAAATAAAATCCATCTCTCCAAATGGAAAAACAATAATTAGAACTGCTAGATCTGTTCAGCACTAAGCATCTCAGTAAGCTTCCTAAAGTCTTCAGCATAAACATTTCCTTCTGAGTTTCAAGATATGGGAAAAAGTAATCGAGTCCATCCTCAAACACATCACTGAATTCTTTTTTAAAGGATATAGAAATTTGAGAATAACTTTTTAAGAATCCACCTGTTCAATGGTCTAACTCAAATGGCTTTATTACATCCTTCTAAATGGCTGGATTTTAGCCCAAACAAACAGGCTAAAGACATTCACATGGTCTAAAGATGTCCATCTGAGACTCAGCTATCAGCATACTCAAATAACTGACTGCATTAGCCCAAATACAGCACGGAGGACTCCAAAAATTATACTTCTCACAATGGCGTACGTATATTTTAAATAATTTGAAGTCCAAATTACAGGCAATGGAAGCCCAGAAATCGCTGTAATAAATTTCATACATTATTGGTAAAAAATTGAAATTTTAAGCATGGTTTTAGAAGATTTCTATGACTTAATTAGAAAAATATTTACACTGCCTATTATAAATCAAGCAAAACAGAACTGGATCTCTGCCTGTGCTCCGTGTTTATTTAAAAGGAATCCAACTTACAAAGCAATTTAAAGATGCGAACTGCCATTATTCTGTTCTTTTATGAAGAGAAAAGTAAGGGGGAAAAGATGCATTTTGTGTTCACTATGCCAGGTACTTCACCAGTTACCTCTCTGAATCTTTATCCATCTTAAAGAGAATAAACAACTTCTGAGCATATAAGTTACTCTCCCAACACTAAACAATCAAGTGATGGAATTCACCCCTGGGTCTATGCACTCCAGACGTGCTCCTGCTGAACTTCCTTTGTACATCCACATTAACTAACACATTGTATATAAATATTTGGTCTTCAAAAAACATCAGATACATTGATGGATAGATGAACAAGTGATCATGATAGGAAGGAAGGAAGAGAGAAAGAAAGAAAGGAAGCGATGGAAGGTAGGGTTTAAAAGCTTCCACAAACACCCCCCTTGTATTGTGTTACATTATGAGATGATATCTGCTTCCAATATCTACCTAATTTTACACAACAGCCATCGAAAATGAAATCAGTGGAAATAAGGAAGAATTAGCAGAGGACAAAAATATACAGGACAATATGTAGGAAAGTCAGAAAAAATAGTTACCATACAATGTTTAAAGTAATTTATGTTAGATGCTATATTAAATCTTAACCTATTATAAAGTATTAGTGTCTCATTTCTTCTTAGATACAGCACCAAAAATAGCTATCCAAAAAACTGCTGTTTCTCAAAACTGAGGGAAGAGATACAAGTGAAAAGATACGTTCTGTGCAGCAACAAAACAGCTAACATATGATCCTGACTACTGTGCCTCTTCCCAGGCTTCTACTTTACCTTAAATAGACATCTAACAAATTATAATGAGCCTACAAAAAAGTATAAGATAAATTTTTATAGTCACAACATCTTGAAATAGTTAATTTCAAAAATATAACATACTGAAAAAAGCACATAAAATTGATAAATAGTACTATTTGTATCAGTGTTAATTACTTAGTAAATTGTTGATCTTTCTATTGTTCAGAAGTGAAAATCACACAAACAGAAGAGTAGCTCAAGATATCTTTCTAAGATAATTTCATTGCAAAGACACTGACTCAAGGGTTAACTACCATTCCTAATGGCATAGTGATTACAAAATGTATCTTTTTTGTGAAAAGTTTATGAATAGATTTCCATTAAGAGAAAAAGTTCATACACTGACAGACTAGAGGGACTCTCACTTTCATCTTGCTTTCTGTAATATACTTCGAAGTGAAATAACGTTTAGTAGTAATTCTGACACAATTATGGGAACTAGCTGTGGGAACCTTTGAGGTACACTAAGTTTCCATGCAGCTATAGCTTCAAGCAACCGATGTCCTGCCACAGAATTTTAGCATCATAGTTTTAAATAAAAGAATAAAACAAAGCAGCCAAATGTTAAATAGAAATTAAAGTCAGTCAATAAACAAATCAATAAAATTTTAAATAAACTTAACATTACTACCCTACTCCTACAGAGAGTTTTCCTCTTTTTTCTTTCAGTCTCTTGTACAGTCAGTCACAAATACTTACTGGGGTTCTACTGTAAACATGCAAAAGAGTCATTTAGTGCACACTTGTTTCTCAATGAGCATTACCACATGGACATCAACAAAGTGCAGTGACAAACTTAGGAAAGATGATAACTACTTTTACTGTGCACAGGATACAAGCTGAACACAGAAAGGCCAAGTGAATGTCAAAGCCCAAAGGTCCACCCACAAGACAGTGGAGCTGGACCCTACAGTTCATAATAGGGGCACATACCACCAGCTTGGGTGCACACACCCTCTACAGTCATTCGTGACAAGCAGGAGGTGCCAAATCATGAAAAGCAATGAGTTTGGAGACTTTTCCTAGCTTGAGACATTCCTTCAGCTTTTCACTGTGTATGCCTATCATACAGAGCTGATGGCTTGTGTGGAAAGGAAACAGAGATTATGAATTCCAAATTTTAAAATGTTTAACAGGGTTCCTTATCTGAAAGTCAGACTGTAGATAATTCATACTTTATTATTTTATTTTGTTAACCATAAGGCAATATTTTTTAAAGATCAAATTATGTCCATTTTTAAAAAAATGATAGCTATGTAGCTATTTTAGGCTCCTGTGACAATAGATTAAGGAGTAAAGACAAGAAGGAAACTCAAAACAAATACAAATAGAATTAGAAGGGGCCTTCAGAGAAAAAAAGAGATCAAGCTGGAAGGTGCAATACATGAATAAATTTATTTCACGAGTGTATTAAAAAAGAAATCAGTTCTTATTTCATGTAAGTAAGTATGCAATGAAAGTAGCAAAAACATGTCTAATGAAGAGTGCTCTTTGAAAGGACTAGGCTTTGATGAAACATGCCCCATGTGTGTAAATACAATCCAGGGTGCACCAAGAGCCAAGATGGCTGAGACATCAGTGCTGGACCCACAGTTCAAAAAGACTTACAGAGTAAGTCTGTGTCTTCAGAAAGTAATAGCCACAAACACCAAGACAGTACTTTAAGAGCCAGATGTACATGCTTCATTTAATCTTAGGACTCATGGGGGTAGGAGATGCAGGGGGAGAAATCCCTCTATAGGAACAACTTGGGAATTCCTCAGGCTTTCTTCACTTATTGTGAGCATTTATCCATCTCTCCCCATAGTTGGGCTTCCAAAGAATAGTGACCCTTCAAAAGGCTCTTTAAGGCTCTCCTCTCTGAAGCATTTTTGAAAAGCCTATTTTGCCCACCACTTCATTCCTACTCCTTTCACCTGGTGCATTACTTATCACTGTCTTGCACTGACATCATGTGTACAGTCTGTCTTCACAAACTAAAAGACCTTTAGTGTCAAGCTGTATCCTGGTCATCAATGCTCCCTAAAGATGACCAGTGTCTGCTACACAAAAAGGACTTGGAGCTTCTACAAATTAGAGGAGACTGAAGAAGAATCTAATTCAGGAATTTTTAATTTTTACTAAATAAATAAGAATATGTATAATGAAACACGAAGAAAAAATACCCAGCTTAGTTCTTATAATTCTCATATAATGCTTCAAATTAAATCCTCAGTAATACAACTTACTCTGATTCTTTAAAATGATTATTACTTTACCTAGACTAGACTGAAATTTGCCTAGACAATTCACAGTCTGTTAGAAACACTGAACCACACAGTAAGGAAGAAGAATAAGAAGGAAGCACATTTGCCTAGTTCTTAAGAGGAGACCTTAAGGGCTGCAAACCGACTTTTATATTTTAAAAAGTACAAAATTTTAAAAACACTAATAATTGAAAGCAAATCTAATACTCAGAGTAACACAGTCAACAGCTCATTGGCAGTAAGCGACAGCAGGTCACACCTGTAATCTCCTCCAACCTGTTTATAGGACTACATAGAACTAAGTCACAAGACTATACTGAATGTTCCTTCTCCATGGTTTCAATCACTAACACACTCAACCCTCATTAGGTAGATAGAAAAGAAAGGAGTATTCCTTCCTACAAAGATTTTAAGCAAATGAATTTGCCCTTTCCTCTCACATTGCTTCTGGTTCTCCTTTTTCAGGTCACTCCCTTCCCCAGTGTCCTTTAATGATATTTAACACTTCTGAGAAAGTCCACCAGATGACATCAAAGGGGGTGGCAGAGCGGTGAAGAAACTCTTTAAGTTGACAGATGACACAGCAATTTCAGCCTTACTCTAACCAAGGAATCTCTTAAATATTGGATTCCTCATCTCAAAAGTAAAAATAATGTGACAGAATCAATGAGTTGATCATGAAGATTTCATAAAGCAATCATGAGGGTGACGCAGTTATGGTAACAATTATTATTCTTAGCATTAGAGATCAGTATGACAATTAAGAACACGAGTCTTAATGCCAGATTTTAAATCCCTGTTCTTGCACTTCTTACCTCTTTTGGAAAATTCTTTAACCTCTAATGGCCTAACGACCACGGCAGGGGAGTTCTTCAAATGATTACACAAGTTTATAATGTAATTAGGACAGTGCTTAACACACAATAAGGTCTCAATAAACATTAGTTGTCATTAACTAGACATTCAGGAAAGAGTCATACACATTTAATTTTAAAATGTAAAAGGTGACACAGGCTATGAAAAAGTTAATGATGGATAAAAATATTAAAAGATGTTCAGACTCATTCATGAACAAAACGCAAATTTGAAAAGCTTTCATTTTTTATTTTAAGGTTTTTAAAAAATCAAGAAATAAATTTTGGGAAGCAAACAGAAAACATGATGAAAACACACATTTGCACATCACCCTTAAACAATGCCTAGGAAGAAACTGGCACAAGAGGCAAAGACAGGAGAAAAGAGGGGGAAAAGGCTGTTGATCTCCTGAACGGCTCTGGGGCACCTCTGAGGCTGGAGAGCCCCACTCTGGGGGAGGGAAGCCAGGACAGATGGGAGAGCTTTGCTGAGTGGACGGAGGAGAACAATATACCTCAAAATAGGAACCATTGGCCCGTTCCTCCCACACATGCCAGAGGCTTCCGGTTTGACAGTCCCCTGCACATCAGAGGAATCTAGGAACGGGAAGTCCATCGCCTGTCTGTCCCGAGAACCAGAGGAACCAGGGAATTACATTACACTGTCAATGCTGAGCCCCAGAGGCTTCCAGAGGCATCTAGGATGAGAAATTCCATCCCCCTGTCAGTCCCTTGGGCCAGAGGATTCCAGAGACATCTAGACCTGGGCCTTCACCAAACCCCTCTTTCCTACACAACAGAGACAGCCAGAGACAGGAGAACCATGAGGAAACGTGGTAATAAATCTCCTACAAAAAGACCTCAGAGCACCCTAGAAGATGATACCAGGGGTACTGAAACTGCAGAATCCAAAGATGAAAATGGCAAATATGATGGTAACTTCTAGGCCCAGAAATATATTGAATTAAAGCAGAAATTAAGGCAGGAAGTGAAAAAGATAGCACAAGAGCTATACCAAGACACAGCTATGCTAAAAGCAAGCCTTGAAAAGCAAATAGAGGAGACCAAAAAAGAAATAAACCAGAAGATAATGAAGGGAATGCAAGTTAGCGAACACAGAGATACAAAAAAATGGAATGCAGATATTCAGGAAGTGAGAAACACACAGGAAATAATAAGCAACCACTTTGAATATCTTCAGAATAGAATGTCAGACCTAGAAGATAATGTGACTGAGCTGCAACATACAGGCCAGGAAGAACACAAAGTAAATAAGGAAGAAAGCGAATCATTAGAATGGTTGATAGATGATTCAGAGAAACCACCTCAGAATTACGGGAGTCCAGGAGAAGACTGAGGACAAAACAAAAGGCTTAAATGAAATTATGGAAGAAAATTTCCCAAATCTAAGAAAAGAAATGAGCATGGAACTATTTCAGGAATAAAGAACACCAAACTCCTCTGAAGAGAGTTGAGAAGAGACCCTCATTGTGACATATCATAGTTAAAATACTAGAAACCCAACACAAAGAGAAAATACTAAAGGTGGTAAGAGAAAAATGGAAGGTGACCTACAAAGATAAGCCCATCAGTTTAACTGCAGACTTCTCAATCCAAACTCTAAGAGCCAGGAAATCATGCATCAATATCATCCAAGCACTAAGAGAACATAAAGGCCAACCAAAAGTGCTATATCCAGCAAAATTATCTTTTAAATTACAGGGAGAAATTAAAACTTTCCATGATATAGAAAGCTTAAAGGAATTTGCAGCCACTGAGCCAGCATTGCAGAGAACACTTCAAGGAAACTTAGAAAATGAAAGGGAGGCCAGTGACAACAATGACCCCAAAGTAAAAGCAAAAACAGCTGGAGGAAAAAGAGCTGAGAAAAAGGTAAGCCTATGCATGAAATCAGGGATGAATTTATATGTAAAAGGAAAAACCAAATACGGCAAATAGTGAATTAGTGAAATATGATTAAACAAAGTACGAAAGCCAAAAAAATCTGAAGTAACTAAGCATAGCTATTTATCTATTGCTTTAACTGCAGTCTACTTATGTGATACAGATTTAAGTCCATTTAATGTAGCAAACTGATAAAGTCTTAAGTTTGTTGAATTAAGCAATTCACTTTTTTGATGTTGAATGTGAGTTTATCCTCTTTGAGAGGCAGAAAGATAAGCATCACCAAAACAATTTGGAGGAAAGGTAACATCTAAAGAGAAAATGTAATTTAAAAAAATAGATTGGTAACTAAATCATTTCATGGATATACTTTAAAAACATTATAAGCTGTTCTATAAAATCTGTGAAATCTCCCCCCATAATTATTAGTAAGAGTGTAATAGTGTGTAAAATGGAATAATTACTAATTAATAATGCAACATCAGGAATAGACATAAAATCTTTTAAGAATACGAATGCATGAATATGGATAGGCAGATAAAATTATAAGTCAAATATAGCAGAAGGTTAGTAATCAGTGAAATATGAGTAAATAAGCTATGAAAGTTAAAAAATTCTGAAATAACTATTTGCCTTCATACCTGTTACTTTAAGTATATTTATGTGTGTATATTTATAGATTTAAGTTCATTTAATGTAGCAATGTGATATAATTTTAACTTTGTTTTACTGTAGCAATCCACTTCAATTACATGCTAGCAGTTATTTTTCTGCCCCATTTTATTGATATCTATTAGTAGAAGATTTAAGGTTTACAATGAAGTTGAAGATTTTGTGCACATATGTATCTTGTCAAGGTGACAAGGTCTTTCCTACTCTCCTTTTGTCCCTCCCCACTCCTTGCTCCCTCCTCCCCCTCTCCTCTCCTCCCTCCCTCCTCCCCCTCCCTACCCCGTTTCACTTTGTTTTTCCTTTTAAGTTCCATAAGAGTTGTGATCTGGGACTCTCATATCAGACAGACCATCTGATTTTTCACCTTCTGCTTCTGACTCACTTCACTAAGCACGATGTTCTCAAGTTTCTTCCATTTGCCCGTAAAAGCCTCCACGCTGTTGGACTTTATAGATGCACAGTATTCAACTGTGTATAAATACCACAGTTTGTGTATCCATTGGTCTGTTGATGGGTATTTTGGTGACTTCCACATTTTAGCTACGGTTAGTTGTGCTGCTATGAACATGGGTAAACATATATCTCTGTCATGTGTTGTTTTGGCCTCTTTTGGAAATATTCCCAGGAGGGGTGTCACTGGATTGAAGGGGATATTTCCACTCTTTTGAGATAACTCCATACTGCTTTCCAAAGGGGTTGCACGAATTTATATTCCCACCAACAGTGCAGGAGGGTTCCTTTTTCCCCACAGCCTCGCCAGCACTGATTACTATTTGACTTGTTGATATAGGTCATTCTCTCTGGCGTGAGATGGTATCTTAGTGTAGTTTTGATTTGCATCTCTCTTATGGCTAGAGATGTTGAACATCTTTTCATGTATCTATTGGCCCTTTGTCCTTCTTTGTAAGTGAACTGCCTCTTCATTTCATCTGCCCACTTTTCAGTAGGATCCTTTATTTTGGTAGGCTTTTCTTCAGCTCCCTGTATATATTCTAGTTATGAGCTTCCTATCGGAGTTGTTGCTGGTGAATATTTTTTCCCAGCCTGTTGGTTCTCTTTTTACATTGTTGATAGTTTCCGTTGCTGTGCAGAAGCTTTTTAATTTGACACGATCCCATTTGTTAATAATGGGGATAATTTCTTTTGTTCTTGGCATCTTGTCAAGGAAGCATTTGCCTACCCCTATGTCTTTTAGATATTTGCCTAATTTGTCTTCTAGGAGGTTCAGTGTTTCACTTTTAATGTCTAGGTCTTTGATCCACTTTGATTTGATTTTGGTGCATGGTTAGGTGTGTGACTATATTCATTCCTCTGGATATGAATGTCCAGTTTTCACCACACCATTTGTTGAACAGGCCGTCCTTATTCCATTGTATGCATTTGGCCCCTTTGTCAAAGATTAAGTGGTTAAGGGTATTTGGGTTTGTCTCTACGTCCTCAATTCTGTTCCACTGGTCTATCTGTCTACTTTTGTGCCAGTACCAAATTGTTTTCACAACTAATGCTTCATAGTACAGCCTGATGTCTGGAACTGTAATGCCTTCTGCCTTGGTCTTGTTGCTCGGCATTGCTTTAGCTATTCTTGGTCTCTTTTGGTTCCACATGAATTTAAGAATTGTTGTTTCAAGTTCTTTGAAGAAACCTGTAAGTATTTTGATAGGAATTGCATTGAATCTATGTATCAGTTTAGGTAGTATAGTCATTTTGACTATATTTATTTTGCCTATCCAAGAGCAGGGGATGCTTGTAGTTATTTTCTAGTGTGAACTGGTGGGTTAGGTCAGATTTAATGATATCAACAAAGATATAGCAAAATACAGAAAAAAAAATTTGGTAAATGTCTCAATAGAGGGATTGGTTGAATTCAGAGAAGAGGCATCAAGATTTGACTACTGCGACCCATTCGAGAAATAGGAAGCTGAGTTAGAGTAGTGACTCAAGTGAAATGATTTAGATGCGGAAGATCAATTATGTTAAGTAGTGTATAGTCTCTCTGATGAACACAGACGTTCTACAGAATCACTTGAAGTGATAGCCAGAGTTGGGGAACGGATAGGGAGAGTGTGGGAGGGTCCAAAATGGGAAGGGACTGTAAAGTTGATATGATATATATGTGCATGAAATAATCTAAATTCACTGTAAATACTATGTATTGCCTATGTGTATTAATAAAAATAGTGGGGGGAAAAAGAAAGAAAAAAATCTTTATATCTGAATGTGTTTTTAGAAGACAGGGTCTGGTCAGAACAGGTTATAGGTCACTGGGAGTGTGACCTGGAAGAGTACATTCTGATCCTTACCTCCTCCCCTTCTCTCTGCTTTCTGGCTGCCATGGGCTGAGCCCTATTCTTCTCCCATGTCCTTCCATGGAGCCTGTTGAATATGAACTGAACCATCTAAAATCACGAGTCCAAATAACCTTCTGCTTCTTTAAGAAAAAAGCTTATTCTTTTGATTTAGCGATTTCATCTCTAGAATGATATTCAGAATTATTCACCAAACAGGGCAAGTACAAGAGAAAGAAAGCAGACACACCCTGACCACCCACCAGTACGACATCAGCTAACACTGATACCAACAGTGGAAAAAACCCAGTGAATTCTGAAGATCCACATACACATATTCAAAAACACATTCTTCTTTTCCCCCACTATTTTTATTAATATACATACGTAATACATAGTATTTACAATGAATTTGGGTATTCTGTGCATTTCGTTGATATGCATCATATCAACTTTACAATCCCTTCCCATTTTTGACCCTCCCACCCACTCCCTATCCCTTTGCCCAACTCCAGCTATCACTTCACGTTCTTCTATAGAATGTTTGTGTTCTGGGTTTTCCAAGTCCGAGAAACTATACAATGTTTAACATATTAATCTTCCGCACCTAAATCACTTCACTAAGTCACCACTCTAACTCAGCTTCCTATTCCTCGAATGGGTCACAGTAGTTAAATCTTGATGCCTCTTCTCTGAATCCAACCAATCCTTTATTGGGATATTCACCAAGAGTTTTTTTTTTTTTTTTTTTTTTTTCCTATATTGTGCTGTATCTTTGTTGCTATTCTTAAACCCGGCCTTACCCACCACTTCACATTAGAAGATAACTATAAGCATGTAGTTCAAAAGACTAGTAAATTTGGGAAAGAAGGAAAAAAAAGTGAAATTTCAAATGCCTTAGCTGAATACTGGAAGGTACATACTTGTATATTCACAGGGTTATCAGTTTCCTTAGGATAAATTTTCATCAGTGACCTACCTAATAAGTGAATTGCTACAATAAAACAAAGTTAAAAGTATATCACATTGCTACATTAAATCAACTTAAATCTATACCATATGAATATACTTAAAGCAACAGATATGAAAGCAAACTTAGTTGTTTCAGGATTTTTAACTTTTGTAACTTATTTACTCATATTTCACTGATTACTAACATACTTTTTTGGCAGCTCATTCTCCTCTAGCTGTTGTCGCTTTTCCTCTGGGGTCATTGGTGTCGCTGGCCTCCCTTTCACTTTCTAAGTTTCCTTCAAGTATTCTCTGCAATACTGGCTCAGTGGTTACAAATTCCTTCAGGGTTTCTGTATCATGGAAAGTTTTAAGTTCTCCCTTTAAATTAAAAGATAGTTTTGCTGGATATAGCAGTCTTGGTTGGCATTTATGTTCCTTTAGTGCTTGGATGACATTGCTCCATGATTTCCTTGCTTTTAGAGTCTGGATTGAGAAGTCTGCAGTTATCCTGATGGACTTATCTTTGTAGGTCACTTTCTGTTTTTCTATTAATGCTTTCAGTATTTTCTCTTTGTGTTGGGTTTCTAGAATTATAATTACGACGTGTCGTGATGAGGATCTCTTCTGATCAAAGTTGTTTGGTGTTTTATATGCCTGCAATACTTGCATATTCATTTCTTTTCCTAGATTGGGGAAATTTTCTTCCATAATTTCATTAAACATGTCCTTTAAGCCTTTTGTTTTGTCCTCAGTCTTCTCCTGGACTCCATAATTCTGAGGTTGTTTCTCTTTGAATCATATATCAGCTGTTCTAATGATTCACTTTCTTTCTTATTAACTTTGTGTTCTTGTGTTCTTCACAGCCTGTACATTGCAGCTCAGTCACTTTATCTTCTAGGTCTGACATTCTATTCTGAAGAGGTTTAATGTGGTTGTTTATTATTTCCTGTGTGTTTTTCACTTCCTGAATATCTGCATTCAATCTTTCCATGTCTCTGTTGTGTTCTTTTCTAATTTCTTGTATTGCGTTCATTATCTTCTGGTATATTTCTTCTAAGGTCTCCTCTTTTAGCTTTTCAAGGCTTGCTTTTTGCTTAGCTATGTGTTGGTGTAGCTCTTGCGCTGTTTTATTTCCTGCTCTAATTCAATGAATATTTGGGCCCAGAAGTTACCATCATTTTTGGCATTTTCATCTTTGGATTCTGCACTTTCAGTATCCCTGGTATCGTCTTCTGGGGTGTCAGGTCTTTCTGTAGATTTGTTACCACGTTTCTCCATGGTTCTGCTATCTCTGGCTGTCTCTCAGGCTGAGATTCTGGCTCTGTACCTTCTTCTGTGGTCTGTGGATGCCGGCAGCTCAGGATCACGCTGAGTCGCCTGCATTTTTCCTCCTCTTCTGATGTGACTTTAGGATTTCTAACCCGCCTGTAGCCCTCTGTCCCTTGTTGGGGTGCTCTATCTTCTCCCAGCTCCGTCAGATGTTCGAGGCCCATGCGAGCTTTCCTCTGTCTGCGGCTGCCTGCGGCTCCAGCCGTTTGTAGCTGGCTGTGGCAGCTTCCTGGGCTGCGGGGATTTTTTTTTTCTTCTCTGCTTTCGATCATCTTTTGGAATTTCTCACCTTACCTTGGCCTCCTTTTATTTGTTGGGGAGTTCCTCTCTTTCCTAGCTACACCAAACACACTTTTTCTCAATAAATTCTCGACTTTTTAAGTGGGTCGATGAGGAGACATTGTGCAGCGCTGTTACTAAGCTGCCATCTTGGCCAGAAGTCTCCCAAAAACACATTCTTTAAGCATTGCTAATGAATAGATAAATAGTATTTATAATATAATGCCACTTTTTATTTTTAAACACAAAGCAAAATCACATAACTCCTCCTTATATATTTACCTGTACACTCTCAGAAATATCTGAAAAATGTTAGAGACTACATTTGACAAATGTGACGTCTACATTAAAAATTTTTCAATACATCTATTCTACTTTTACTTGTTTACCTAAAGAACATGTAACAACAAATGACTAAATGCTCAAATCCTGAAGGACACAACCTGCATTTGCTTGCCTGTCACTGACCTACAGTGCTAACTCTCTACCCCATTTGCAAAGGAAAGACAAACCCAGCAATGATGTTCATATTCTAATAGTAACAATAGTTACAGGGCTCTGATGAGCAATGAGTGAATTAACAAATGGAAAGCAATGAAAAGGACACACAGCCTAAGGACCACTTGGGATATGTTCATTGTTAGATCTCTTGGTGTCAGACTTGAGAGACATTACATCACACCATCTCCTAGAAGGCTAACTGAACCTAAGACAACCAACAAAATTATCTATAACAATTATTATATTGAGGGCATTAACAATGGGAATCAATAAACAATACTTTATTTCTGTGCTATAAATGATTCGCCATTTAGTGTGTATACTCAAGTTTAGTCTTCTCTTATACTTGACTTCCTCATTTATTTACAAGAGGAGGTTGATTTACAAACCTGATAAATTCTAATATCCCAATAACTTCATTGTTCAAAATTACAGGCCTTTTGAGTTGCCTCAGAAATTCACTGTTAGTGGATCCAGAATCTGCAAAATAACTCTATGGGCTCCAAAAGAGAAAAATTCATTCAATAACTCTGTACAGAAAAACTTGTAGTCTCCAGAAAGCACTGCAGAAAAAGTGACTTCCTCCATCTTAACCATAACCCAACAACATTTCCTTCTAAGCATTCTATAACTTACTCTATTCATTTAGATGTTTCCTCCTACCTGTCTTACTGGCTCACCCTATAAAGCCAGATTAGTGATACTTTACTCTATGTTAACCAGGACTGTATAGTTTCTCAACTATAGAAACAAGTAATTTTTCCTAGAAAAAAGCCTCTCTTAGTCACACATGTATCACCAGCACTTCCATAACCAAGTGCAAACACTAACTACTTACACGGAATGCTGCAAGAATGATTCTTGTTACTTTCTCTTTGACAGATTCTTGGAGGATGTCAGAGAGAACAGGAATGATATTGTAGCGCCGCAAGTGTTCACACATTTGAGGACTGAATGCCAGGAGCCATATTGAAAAGATCATTTGATACTGGAGCTGAAAACCACACTTGTTACTCAAAACTCCCATTATGCTGAAAAAGAAAAAAAAAACATTTAATATAATGGCACAACAAAAAAGAAAGGACTGGTTATTCTTTTCATACACTACTGGAACAATTCTCTGAATTATGCCTGAGTTTCCTTTCTACCAGCCACAGTACACAGTTAGATTGCTGATCAAAGGGTTCTTTCCAGCACATCTCCACTTAAACTTCTCTCCAAATTCCATGGGACCTCAGGAAGCAAAAACACATGCCGCAGAGAAGCAACAAGAAAAGGAACCAACACTTGCAATAAAGAGGAGGAAATGGTAAGAATATGACAGACAACTGCATCTTCAAGTCACATTTCATACCAAGACCTTCAGTCTGGGCAAGCAAGACGATGGCCTTAAAATACACAGGAGCAGGCCCTAGAGACACAAGCCTATAATCCTAGCACTCTGGAAGTGACAAAGAGGGATCATAAGTTCAAGCCCAGCCTGGGCTGGGCTGTCTCAAAAATCAAAACCAAAAAGCTGAGAATGTGGCATAGTGCACAGGCCCTGGGTTCAATCCCCAGTACAAAAAACAAACAAGCAAAATATACAGGAAACTCCAAGAAAGGACATGTGGCTTTGGAAACCTGTAATAAACATAAATTTGACACAGCAACTGCAGAGTCTGAGAGTCAGAAAAAAGGCCTCTGAAGCTCCTGGCTTCATTTTACTTCATCATTATGGAAACTGAAGAAGCTCCATGGAAATAAAAGAGATTATGCCAAGAAGATAATGTATAGCCTAATAGAAGAGAGCCAAGGGGAATCTTCACTCAGTCAATGAATCAGAAATCATCCGATTAAGGGCAGCTCAATATTCATAGAGTATCCCACACAGCGACCCTTAACACAAGTTATGGGCTTTCTGTAATCATAATGTACCGATAAGGTACCAAAATTCATTTAATTGGAACAAATATATCACATGATACATGATAACAAGAATGATGGAAACTGGTAGAGAGAATGATTACACATGGCATCTCCTTGTATGTTATTTTTTTCTCTAAACCTAAACTGGCACTATGAATAAAAAGTAAAAACCTTTTAAAAATCCAATTGTAAAATACAAATCTACTATTTACTTGGTGGAAGGACTGTATCTGTGCCAATTCTCCACTTTTGTGATTTATATATAATTATGAATTTAATGAACTGTCCTTAATTTTCTGACAGCTTCTACCTTCAGCCTCCTGTAGTTCGGGCTGTTACACACACTTCCTTTGGTTTAATACTGACTGTACTATTCCAACAGCTGCAAAAATCACATCACTTTATACTAGCACTTTATACCAGAACTTGGTTTCCTTTGCTCTTTGATTATTCCAGGTATTAAGTTTTTACATTTGCTTTGGGGATGCTATGCCTGAGACCTGGGGATCGCACCACTACAGTGCCAACTGGCTTGCTGTGAGGACTTGTCAATGAAGCCTGGGCTGGTCATGAGAGGCTGAATGCAAGACTGAGGCAAAAGGAACTTCCTTCTGTGGTTTGTTTTCCTGTTCCTATGAGTATCATCCCAGTAACACTTCTTTACCCTAGAGAAGTAGTAGTTCATTACCCATACCAACAACCAAAATCAGTCTGCAATTTTTCCAGCTCTAGCAAAACGAACCCCTTTGCGCACACTGACAGATGAGCAGCAGCCAGCTGGACCCCTCCTCAGAGGCTTGAATGCCTGCACCAGGTGCTCCCTCAGAACTCAGGGTCGCCAGCATCAGGAGCAGAACTTCCACCTCACAGGTCTCCTTTTCACCTCCACTCACTCCTCCCCAAAGCATGTAAGTTCCATTAATCCAAACCTGTAACTTCTCCTTCTTCCACCTTTCAGAGTGCTATTATCTGCATGTGCAACCTCTCTGACACTTGAGTCATTTTTTGCTTCTTTCCAGAATAAAGTACTTAGAAAATGGACACCTACTTCAAGTCAAATTAGAATGTTAAAGCTCTTTTATGAACAGAAGAGCTGAAGAGAGGTCCTTGAATTACACTGCTGCAAGTGAAAGGTTTCAAAGGACGTGACTGTCAACAAAAATTAACACTGCAGATAAGTGGAAGGGAGCTTAAAACATACACACAATCCATATTAGTTTGCTGAAAAGATGAGTCTTGTGTATCAAAATAGTAACCACAAGGAATACCTTAATGAAGTAAAGTAAAGCTCCTGTTACTAGAATAAGGAAAGATTTACTATAGGACAAGAACTCCAAAGAAGAACAGTAGAGTAGGAAGAAACAAACACCACAGGGGCACAAAGGGCATAAAGACCCTGGACACACCTAAACATGGCAACTTAAGTATTTACTGACGATTTATGTGCAGGTACAGCACAAGGCTCAGGGAATACAGTAGGAGGCAAAAATGCAAATAGCTTACACTAGCACGGTCATGCAAGAGGGTTCCCTACGGGAGGGACCTGAGGGGTGAACAGTAATACTGCTGTGGAGATCTTTAACATACTTCTCATGACAAAGGCAAATTACATGTGACCGCTGAGTTACAAAAATGCCAATTGACTTCCGGCCAAGATGGCAGCTGGGTAACATACATCTCCTTATCGACCCACTTAAAAAGTCAAGAATTTAGTTAGAAAACGCGTGTTCAATGTAGCTAATGAAAGACCAAAAGATCAGGAGACCCAGGCTAAGGAGACTCCATGACAGGCTTTAAACTCCCCTCTCTAACTAGCAGGCCTGAGTTTCTGTTTTCCCAGAGTTAGATAAACAAAGCCTCCCCTCTCCCTGAGCTCATGAAAAATTAGCTTTTGGTACTAACCCTGCATCTGTGCTAGGAACAACCACACTATGTTTCTGTGTATTCAGAGGTTGCCATGGCTGATAGGTTGTAAGTCTACAGATGCATAAACTTCCTGATGTAGAAACAATGTGTGCCCCATTTCTCTTCTGTTGTGTGAAAAATCCCCCTTCTTGCTTCTGTGAGTAAAAACACAAGGCATGTGGCCTCTTAGCAATGCAAGTCATTACTCAAACTTCTGCTGATAGAGACTTTCCACTGAGCACGCATTAACAATTAGAGCAGCACTTTGACCAATCATAGACTCACAAATTATTCTTCCATTAAATGTTAACCAATTAGTTTTTGTGGTAAACAACTTACATGATTTCTGTTAAAATCTTGTAATTTTTGTTTATAAAACCCCAATAAAAAATTACACTTGGGGCTCCTCCTTCGCCTCTACTGTGCTGGAGAGGGAGAGCCCAGGATTGAGCTTGCAATAACAACTCTTGTGTGTTTGCATTGTAATCGGCTCCTGGGTTCTTCCTTGGGGACTTGTGATCTGGGCACAACACTAGGAAAGAGAGGAGCACCACAACTGAAAGGAGGCCAGGGGAAAGCCAAAAATTCCGCCGGAACACTGAAAGCAGAGGAAAAACAAATCCCAGCAGGCCAGGAAGTGGCCGCACCCCATCAACGGCCAGGAAGCTGCGAGAGGGTTAGAAATCCTTAAGTCATATCGGAAGAGGAGGAAAAGACCAGCCGACTCAGCGCAGCCCTGAGATGCCGGCACCCACAGACCACACACTGAGGAAAGTCTGGAGCCAGAACCTCAGTGTGAGGTCAACGCAGATCCAGAGAAGTGGGAACGGTCGGCAGCTGGCAACCACAGCTTCCGAAAAATGAACCCAGGGTTAGTATGTACTACAAACACAATGTGTGCTCACCCAAGAAAATGCCCCTGAGTGCAGATCAGAAGCAGTGCCCAGCAACTATCACAGGCAATGACGTCAGTAGGAGCCATTTGAAAAAGAAGGAAAAGAAAAAGCCCAAGACTGAACCCTTTAGAGTAGAAAAAAGCTCAGAATAGCACACCAGGGCTTCTGAGGTCACCATTACATGGTGCCTAGGAAGAAACTGGCACAAGTGGCAGAGAGAGGAGAAAAGAGTGGGGAAAAGGCTGTTGAACTCCTGAACAGCTCAAGGGCACCTCCGAGGCTGGAGACCCCGGGGCAGAACATATGGGAAAGCTTTGCTGACTGGACCGGGGGAACAAGATACCTCAAAACAGGGACCATTGCCCCGTTCCTCTCACACACACCAGAGGCTTCCGGTTTGACACTCCCCTGTACACCAGAAGCATCTAGGAAGGGGAAGTCCATCGCCTGTCCATCGCCTGTCTGTCCTGAGGGCCACAGGATTCCAGGGAATTACATTACACTGTCAATGCTGAGCCACAGAGGCTTCCAGAGGCATCTAGGATGAGGAATTCTATCTCCCTGTCTGTCCCTTAGACCAGAGGATTCCAGAGGCATCTAGGCCTGGGCCTTCATCAAAACCCTCTTTCCTGCACAACAGAGACAGCAGAACCTTGAGGAAACGTGGTAATAAAACTCCTACAAAAAGACCTCAGAGCACCACTGAAGATGATACCAGGGGTACTGAAATTGCACAATCCAAAGATGAAAATGGCAAAAATGATGGTAACTTGTAGGCCCAGAAATACACTGAAATAAAGCAGGAAATGAAACAGATAGCTCAAGAGCTACACGAAGACATAGCTAAGCTAAAAGCAAGCCCTGAAAAGCAAATAGAGGAGACCAAAGAATAAATAAACCAGAAGGTAACGAAAGGAATACAAATTAGAGAAGAACACAGAGCTATAAAAAAAACTGAATGCAGATATTCAGGAAGTGAAAAACACAGAGGAATTAATAAGCAACCACTTTGAACAGTTTCAGAATACAATGTCAGACCTAGAAGAAAATGTGACTAAGCTGCAACATACAGGCCGTGAAGAACACAGAGTAAATAAGGAAGAAAGCAAATCATTACAACAGTTGATAGATGATTCAAAGAGAAAACAACCTCAGAATTATGGAGTCCAGGAGAAGACTGAGGACAAAACAAAAGGCTTAAAGGACATATTTAATGAAATAATGGAAGAAAATTTCCTATATCTAAGAAAGGAAATGAACATGGAACTACTGTAGGCATATAGAACACCAAACAGCTTTGATCAGAAGAGATCCTCATCGCAACACATCATAATTATAATTCTAGAAACCCAACACAAAGAGAAAATACTAAAAGCTGTAAGAGAAAAACAGAAGGTGACCTACAAAGATAAGCCCATCAGGGTAACTGCAGACTTCTCAACCCAGACTCTAAGAGGCAGGAAATCATGGAGCAATATCATCCAAGCACTAAGAGAACATAAATGCCAACCAAAACTGCTATATGCAGCAAAATTATCTTTTAAATTACAGGGATAAATTAAAACTTTCCAAGATATAGAAAGCTAAAAGGAATTTGCAGCCACTGAGTCAGCATTGCAGAGAACACTTAAAGGAAACTTGGAAAGTGAAAGCAAGACCAGTGACACCAGTGACCCCAGAGAAAAAGTGACAACAGCTAGAGGAGAATGAGCTGAGTAAAAAGTAAAGCTACGCATGAAATTAGGGATGAATTTATATGTAAAAGGAAAAACCAAATAAGGCAAGTAGTGAATTAGTGAAATATGAGTAAACAAAGTATGAAAGTCAAAAAAATCTGAAATAACTAAGCATAGCTATTTATCTACTGCTTTAACTGTAGTATACTTATGTGATGTAGATTTAAGTTCATTTAATGTAGCAAATTGATAATCTTAAGCTTGTTGAATGAAGCAATTCGCTTTTTTGATGTTGAACATGAGTGTATCCTCTTTGAGAGGCAGAAAGATAAGCATCACCAAAACAACTTTGAGGAAAGGTAACATCAAAAGAGAAAATGTAATTTAAAACATAGACTGGTAATTAAATCATCCGATTGATATACTTTTAAAACTGTATCAGCTGTTCTATAAAATCTGTGAAATCACCCATCATTATTAGTAATAGTATAGTAGTGTGCAAAATGGAATAATTATTAATTAATAAAGCAACAGGGGAAACTGACATAAAATCTTTTAAGAATATGAATGCATGAATATGGATGGATAGGCAGATAAAATTATAAAGAAAATCTAGCAGAAAGTTAGTAATCAAAGAAATGTGAGTAAATAAGCAATGAAAGTTAAAAAATTCTGAAATAACTATTTGCCTTCATATCTGTTACTTTAAGTATATTTATGTGATATAGATTTAAGTTCACTTAATATAGCAATGTGATATCATTCTTTCCCCACTATTTTTATTAATATATACGTAAGACAGTATTTACGATGAATTTGGATGTTCCATACATATATGTATCATACCGACTTTACAATCCCTTCCCATTTTCTACCCTCCCACCTCGACCCCCTCCTTTCCCCCAACTCCGGCGATCACTTCATGTGGTTCCAAAGCATGTCTGTGTTCTGGGTTTCCCAAGTCAGAGAGACTATACAGTACTTAATGTATTTTATCTTCCGCACCTAAGTCATTTCACTTAAGTCACCACTCTAACTCAGCTTCCTATTCCTCGAATGGGTCGCAGCAGTCAAATCTTGATGCCTCTTCTCTGAATCCAACCAATCCCTTTAATGGGATATTTACCAAAAGTTTTTTTTCTGTACTTTGGAATATCTTTATTGCTATTCGTAAACCTGGCCTTAACCAACCAGTTCACATTAGAAAATAACTATAGGCATGTACTTCAAAAGACTAGTAAATTTGGGAAAGAATACTGGAAGGTAAAATATTTGTACATTTACAGGGTTATCTTTACATCAATCAGTCTTCTTAGGATAAATTTTCATCAGTGACCTAGTAAGTGAATTGCAAAAATAAATAAAGTTAAAACTATATCACATTGCTACATTAAATGAACTTAAATCTATACCACATGAATATACTTAAAGTAACAGATATGAAGGCAAATTTAGTTATTAAAGAAGTTTTAACTTTCATAACTTATTTACTCATATTTCACTGATTATTAACATACTTTGTTCTCAGCTCATTCTCCTCTAGCTGTTGTCGCTTTTCCTCTGGGGTCACTGGTGTCGCTGGCCTCCCTTTCACTACGTTTCCTTTAAGTATTCTCTGCAATACTGGCTCAGTGGCTGCAAATTCCTTTAAGCTTTCTATATCATGGAAAGTTTTAAGTTCTTCCTTTAAATTAAAAGATAATTTTGCTGGATGTAGCAGTCTTGGTTGGCATTTATGTTCTTTTAGTGCTTGGATGACATTGCTCCATGATCTCCTGGCTTTTAGAGTCTGGGTTGAGAAGTCTAAAGTTATCCTGATGGGCCTATCTTTGTAGGTTACCTTCTGCTTTTCTCTTACAGCTTTTAGTATTTTCTCTTTGTGTTGGGTTTCTAGAATTTTAATTATGATGTGTTGCGATGAGGATCTCTTCTGATCAAAGTTGTTTGGTGTTCTATATGCCTACAGTTGTTCCATGTTCATTTCTTTTCTTAGATTTGGGAAATTTTCTTCCATTATTTCATTAAATATGTCCTTTAAGCCTTTTGTTTTGTCCTCAGTCTTCTCCTGGACTTCCATAATTCTGCAGCTGTTTCTCCTTGAATCATCTATCAGCCGTTCTAATGATTCATTTTCTTCGTTATTTACTTTGTGTTCTTCACAGCCTGTACGTTGCAGCTCATTCCCTTTATTTTCTAGGTTTGACATTCTATTCTGAAGATGTCTGAAGTGGTTGCTTATCATTTCCTGTGTGTTTTTCATTTCCTGAATATCTGCATTCAACTTTTCTGTATCTCTGTTGTGTTCCTAATTTCTTGCATTGCCTTATCTTCTGGTTTACTTAGTCTTTGGTCTCCTCTAATTGTTTTTCAAGGTTTTCTTTTTGCTTAGCTATGTGTTGGTGTAGCTCTTGTGCTGTCTTATTTCCTACTTTAATTCCTGCTTTAATTCAGTGAACATCTAGACACAGAAGTTACAATCCTTTTTGCAATTTTCATCTTTGGATTCTACAATTTCAGTATCCCCAGTATCATCTTCTGGGGTGTCAGGTTTTTCTGTAGATTTGTTACCATGTTTCCCCATTTCTTCTTTGGTCTCCTCTAATTCCTTTTCAAGGCTTGCTTTTTTTAAATTAAGCTATGTGTTGGTGTAGCTCTTGTGCTGTCTGATTTCCTGCTGCAATTACTGCTTTAATTCACTGAATATCTGGGCCCAGAAGTTACCATCATTTTTGCCATTTTCCTCTTTGGATTCTGCAGTATCCCTGGTACCATCATCTGGGGTTGTCAGTCTTTTGGTAGATTTATTACCACGTTTCTCCATGGTTCTCCTACCTCTGGCTGTCTCTGGTGCCCAGGAAAGATGGGTTTGGTGAAGGCCCAGTCCTAAATGTCCCTGGAATCCTCTGGCACAAGGGACAGGCAGGGCGATGAATTCCTGGTCCTAGATACCTCTGGAAGCCTCTGGGGCTTAGGATTGACAGGGTGATATAATTCCCTGGAAGCTTCTGGCTCACAGGATGGACAGGCGATGGACTTCCCTGTCACAGATGCCTCTAGCGAGCAGTACAGCAGTGAACCAGAAGCCTCTGGTGCGTGCCAGAGGAACAGGGCAGAGATCCCCCTTTTGAGGTGTCTTGTTCCCCCTGTTCCACTCAGCACAGCTCTCCGTCTGTCCTGGCTTCCCTCCCCCAGCGCGGGGCTCTCCACCCTCGAAGCAGAGGCGTCCTGATCCGATCAAGGGATCAGCGGCCTTTTCATCTCTTTTCTCCTTTTTCTGCTGCTTGTTCCAGTTTCTTCCTAGGCACTGTTTAAGGGTGACCCCCTCAAAGCCCTGGTGTGCTCTTCTGAGCTTTCTTTTACTCTAAAGGGTTCAGTCTTGGGGTTTTTTCCCTCCTTCGATTTAAAATGGCTCCTGCTGATGTCATTGCCTGTGATGGCTGCTGAGCCCTGCTTCTGATCTGGGATCCCGGGGCCTTTTTTAAAGGGAGCGCACGCTGCGTGTGTAGTACACACACCCGTGGGTTGGTGTTTTGAAGGCTTGGGCAGCGAGCTGCTGACAATTCCCACTTCTCCGGATTCAAGCTTACCTTGGGGTGAGGTTCTGGCTCCAAACTTTACTCCGTGTGTGGTCAGTGGGCGTTGGCAGCTCGGGGCTGCACCAATTCGGCTGCTTTTTTCCTCCTCTTCCGATGTGACTTCAGGACTTCTGACCTGCCCGCAGCCTCATATCCATTGCTGAGGTGCTCCATCCTCTCCCAGCTCCGTCAGATATTCAGGTCCCCATGAGCTTTCCTCCCTCTGCAGATGCCTGTGGCTCCAGCCAACTGTGGCAGCTTCCTGGGATGCAGGGATTTGTTCTTTTCCTCTGCTTGCAATGATCCTTCAGGATTTCTGGCCTCCCCCTGGCCTCCTTTCAGTTTTTGGGGATGCTCCTCTCTTTCCTAGCTACACTGAACACACTTTTTCTTACTAAATTCTTGACTTTTTAAGTGGGTCAATGAGGAGACACTGTGCAGTGCTGTTACTCAGCCGCCATCTTGAGCGGAAGTCCATGATGTAATTTTAACTCTGTTTTATTGTAGCAATTCACTTATTAGGTCACTGATGAAAATTTATCCTAAGAAAACTGACTAACGATAACCCTGTGAATGTACAAACATGTACCTTCCAGTATTCAGCTAAGGCATTTGAAATTTAACATTTTTTTCTTTCTCAAATTTACTAGTCTTTTGAATTACATGATTGTAGTTATTTTCTAACGTGAACTGGTGGGTAAGGCCAGGTTTAAGAATATCAACAAAGATATAGCAAGACATTAAAAAAAAGCTTTTCATAAATATCCCAATAAAGGGATTGGTTGGATTAAGAGAAGAGGCATCAAAATTTGACTAGCTGAGTTAGAGTGGTAACTTAAGTGAAATGATTTAGATGCGGAAGATGAAATAAGTTAAGTGTTGCAATAAATAGTAAGTTTTGTATATAGTCTCTGTGACTAGGGAAACCCAGAACACAGACATTGTATAGTACCACATGAAGCGATAGTTGGAGTTGGGGGAAGGGACGGGGAAGGTGTAAGAGGGTCAAAAATGGGAAGGGATTGTAAAGTCGATATGATATATATGTGCACGGACTACTGAAGTTCATTGTAAACACTATGCATTGCACATATATATTAATAAAAACAGTGGAAAAAAAGCCTGCCAATCTGTAAGCTTCATGTAATTTTTAAACCACTAAGAAAGTCTCTAACTTAGAGAATCCTAAATGTTACATTTGTTGGGTTTTAATACTTTTGGGTTAGATTAAAATCCTCCCACTTTAATATGTATATATACGATACGTTATGTTTACATTGAACTTGAGTATTTTGTGCACATATATATCAGTTTACAATTACAAATCCCTCTTCCTCTTTGACCTTCCCTCTAATTACCACCATCTCTCCATTTAGTTCTATAAAATGACTGTGTTCTGGGTTTCTATTAGAGAAACCATTTAACCTTCTGTGTCTGACTCACTTCACTTAGCATGACGGTCTCAAGTTGCATCCATTAACCTACAAAAGCCTCAAAACTATGTGTCTTTATAGATGAGTAGTACACCATTGTGCACATATACCACAATTTATGTACACACTCGTCTGTTGATGGGTATTTTGGTATCTTCCATATATTTGCTGCTATGAACATGGGTATACATGTATGTCTTTTATATGATGATTTTTAACTCTTCTGGAAAGATTCCCAGAGGAGGTATCTCTGAATCAAAGGTGGTATTTATTTTCTGCCTTTTGAGGACCTTCTATACTGCCCTCAATAGTGGTAGTACCAGTTTACAATTCCACGAGTAGTGGTAAGAGGGTTCCTTATACCCCATAGCCTCACCAGCATTGACTGTTGTTCAAGTTCTTGATACACATCATTCTCTGGTGTAGATGGTTTCTTAGTGATGTTTTCACTTGCACTTCTCTAATGACTAAGGTTGTTGAACATCTTTTCATGTATATACTGGCCATTTGAACTACTTCACCTGAGAACTGCCTATTAACTTCAGTTGCCCACTTTTTAATCAGGTCTTTGAGGAGCCTGCTTTTCTTCAGTTCCTTGTATATTGTACTTATTAACCTCATATCTGAGGTATAGATGGTGAAAATTTTTTCCCATTCTGTCAATTCTGTGTTCACTCCATTGATGATTTCCTTTGCTATACAGGAACTTTTTAATTTTATATAATCCCATTTGTTGATGCTAGAGGCTATTTCTTCTGCATTGGGTGTCTAAGAAAGTCCTTGCCTACACCTGTATCTTTTAAATTTTTGCCTATTTTATCTTCCAGAGGGTTCAGTGTTTCAGTTTTAACATCTAAGTCTTTGGTACACTTTGAATTTGGTGCCATGACAGGTATACGTCTACAGATTCATTCTTTATGTGGATATCCAATTTTCCCAGAACCATTTGTTGAGGAGGCTATGCTTTTTCCAGTGTATGCTTTTGGCTCCTTTATTAAAAATCAGCTAAAGTTACTTGAGTTTGTGTCTGTATGCTTAGTTCTGTATCACCGATCAATCTGTGTTTTTGTGCCACTATGATATAGTTTTTATAACTGCTGTTTTGTAATATAACTTGTCATCTGGAATCGTAATGCCTCCTGTTCTTGTCTTGTTTCTCAGGCTTGCTTTGGGTACTCTAAGTCCCCTTTGGTTCCATATATATTTAAAAATTTTTTTCCAAGTTCTGTGAAAAAAAAAGTTGTTGGTATTTTGATAGGAATTGCATTGAATCTGTTTATCAGTTTGGGCAGGAAAGTCATTTTCTGCCTATTCAAGAACAGTGGATGTATTTCCATTTTCTCATGTCCTTTTCAATTATTTCTTGAGTATGATATAGTTTTCTTTGTAGAGATCCTTCAAGTCCTCAGTCAGATTTCCTCCTAGGTATTTTTTTAAAATAAGCTATTAAGAATGTAATTATTCTTCTCAGCTCTTTTTCAGTGAGCTCACTGTTACTGTAGAAGAATGCAATTGGTATTTTAGTATTGATTTTGTATCCTGCAATTTGGCTGTATTTGTTTATTTCTAAGAGATTCATGGTAGAGTTCTGGGGGTCTTTTATGTAGGTAATATCATCTTCAAATAAGGATAGTTTGACTTCCTCCATGCCCACATACACTCATTTAGTCCACACTCTTACTTAATTGCTCTGGCAAGGGCTTCAAGGACTATACTTAATAGGAGTGGTGAAAAGAGACAGCCTTGTCATGTTCCTGATTCAAAGGGAAATGCTTTCAATTTCTCCCAATTTACTGTATTTCCAGTAGGAGGTGTGGTCCTTATATACCTATTTTCCTCACAGTTTTTATCATGCATGTATGTTAGATTTTGTCAAAGGCCTTTCCTGCATCAATTGAGATCATCATGTGGTTTTTTTTTTTTTGCTTCTGTTAATGTGGTGTATTACACTGATTGATTTATATATGTTAAACCAACCTTGCATCCCAGGAATGAACCCCACTTGATCACAGTTTATAATTTTTCCCATTACTTGCTGTATTCTGTTTGCCAGAATCTTATTGAGAATTTTTACATTTATATTCATTAAGGAGACTGGTCTGTAATTTTCTTTGCTGGTTAAGTCTTCATCTGGTTTTGGTACCAGGATTATTTTAGCCTCAAGAATGAGTTTGGTACTATTCCTTCTCTTTCAACTTCATGGTCCTGGATTTTTCTTTGTAGGTACAGACTTTAATACTGTCACAATTTCTGCGTGTTCTACTGATCTTTTTATGTCTTCTTGGTTCAATTTTGGTGTTTTGTATGTGTCTAAAAAGTCATCTTTTTCTTCTAAGTTTTCCAATTTATTGGAGTAAGAATGTTCAAAATAGTTTCATACAATTTTTTGAATTTCCAGTGTCCCTTATAATTTCAACCTTTTCATTTCTAATTGCATTGATGTGCTTTTTTTCCCCCACTTTCTTTTGTTTACTTCAGCTACAGGTTTATCCATCTTGTTTATTCTTTCAAAGAACCAGCTCTCTGATTCACTGAGTTTTAGGGATTTTTTTAGTTTAATTTTGTTGACTTTTGCTCTGATCTTTGTAATTTTTTCTTTTAATATGCTTTGATTTAGATTGTTCTAGATTCTCTAGGACTTTGAGGTGCATCATCAAATTATTTTAGGATTGCTTTGTTCTTTTGATGTGTGCATTTGTAACTATGCAGTTTGCTCATAAGCCTGCTTTCATTATGTCCCATAGGTTCTGATGATATGATGGGCTTCCTTCTAGAAAGTTTTTTTCCCTCTTGATTTCCTCTATGATCCATTGTTCGTTCAGTAGTAAGTTATTTAGTCTCTATCATGGTTTGTATCTGGAATGTCCCCCCAAAGTCTCATGTATTCGGTTGTTATGGATTGTCTATGGAATAATATTCTGTTGGGAGATTGGGGCCTAGTCTTGAGGGGTGAATTACAGGCATGTAAAGTGGATGACAGATACGTAGTGGGGCTTACCACACCTTGATCCAGGAGGGGATGATCACTGGGATGAGACCTGGAAGGATATATGTGCTGCTTCGTGCCTTCCTCAAGGGACTAATCTCAACTTGCCTTGACTTGGCTTCCTGTTTGTGATATTGTGAGGAGTTGCCTCCACCTCTGCCTCTGCCATGTACTTCCACTGCTGCTGACCACCTGAGTAAACTGTGACCTTCTGAAACTGTGAGCTAAAATAAACCTTTCCTCCCCTAAATTTGTGGATGTTGGATATTCAGCCACAGAATCAAAAAAATGACTAAAACAGTCTCCATGTATTTGTATACTTTCTGCTGTTCCCTTTTGCTGTTGATTTCCAGTTTTACTCCACGATGCTCTAAGAGTAAACAAG
The DNA here is from genome assembly GCA_004027205.1 of Ctenodactylus gundi. Lineage (NCBI taxonomy): Eukaryota > Metazoa > Chordata > Mammalia > Rodentia > Ctenodactylidae > Ctenodactylus > Ctenodactylus gundi. Next base: position 89,819 of record PVKB01001102.1, read on the forward strand.
AAAATATTTTGATTCCTTTGTACTTGTTTAAACATGTCATATGACCTAATATGGTCTATTTTACAAAGTGTTCCATGTGCTGTTGAGAAAAAAGTGTATTCTGTTGATGTTGGGTGGAACACTTGTAGATATTTGTTAAGTCCAAGTATTCCATAGCTTTATTTAACTGTAGTACTCCTTTTTTAATTTTCTGTATAGTTGACCTGTCTACCTGTGATGGTGGAGTATTGTAGTCCCCTACTATAATTTTATTTGTACCTACATGGCCTTTCAAGTTCAATAATTTTTGTTTAACATAAATGGGTGCCCCAGAGTTGGAAGCATGTATGTTGTGATTTCTTTTTGCTCCATTGTTCTTTTAACCAGAATAGAATGTTTAGCTTTGTCTCTCTTGATCTATTTTGGTTTGGAGTCTGATGTGTCTGAGAATAGTAGAACTACCCCTGCTTGTTTCCCAGGTTCAGTGCACGGAATACTGAATTACATCCTATAATTTTCAGTATGTGAGTTTCCTTATGGGTAAAGTGTGTCTCTTGCAAGCAGCGAATTGTGGGTCTTTGATCCAGTCAACCAGTCTGTGTCTTTTGATAGGCAAGGTGAGACCATTAATATTCAGTGCTTTTACCGTGGTATATTTGCTATATCCAGCTATCCTTATGATGCTTCAGTGTTAACTGTATAACCTACTATCAGGTCAATTCATTACCCTCTTTCCCAAAAGTCTCATGTATTTTAATATTAAGGATTGACTATGGAGCCATATGATGTTGGTGGATTGGGGTCTGGTCTGGAGGGGTGGATTATAGTTGTTGGGATTAGGGGCATGTGAGTTAAGACAAAAGGTGCGTAGTGGCCACACCTTTGATATCTGGATGCAGGAGAGACTAAGACTGGGACTTGGACTAGTCTCGAGGAGTCTCACTTGCCTGCCTGTTGGTGATGTCCTGAGAAGCTGCCTCCACCTTTCTGCCTCTGCCATGTACTTCAATTGTTGCCGACCGGCCCTGAATGGACTGTGACCATCTGAAACTGTGAGCTAAAATAAGCCTTTCCTTTTCCTAAAACTGTGGGTGTCGGGTACTGAGTCACAGCAATGAAAAAGCAACTGAGACATTGTCCTTATTAGGTCTACCCATTATACCCTTTCTGACAATGTGACATGTACCTGTATCTGTATTTATACTTGTTTCCTATGAGCTATAGACTTATGCTAACCAAATATTGACATATACACCCAATACCTACTTAACCTTCTAATCATGATCTGAACTACTAATGGTGGTTCCTGTACACATTGTTTGGTAGCTTAATAAAGGAATTAGTTCATGGCTACATTTTATTATTGATAGTAATACATACACAAAACTATGTCACTAATTTATTACTAAATAGCATACAGATAATACATCTCTACTTGTCAATATATATGGTTGTAAATTATTGATATTTAACAGTTCTATTAATAGAGAAATTGGAGTAGGGGGAGTTCAAGCTAAGATTAGGAGTTAGCTTTAGGTGTAATATAGAAAGCAGAGAAGTATTTATAAGATAGAGAAAAGCCTAGCAATACTCCTACCCCAGTCAGAGAATACAGATAGAGAAAAGCACTGTAAGTAATATTCAGACAAGTTAGTAGAGTTGTGGATGAAGAGTGTATAGCTTCCAGATCTACTTAAAGATTTATGAAAAAGAGGGTTAATCAAGAAAGGAAGAGATTCATAAACTAGCTAGTAAAGAGACAGAAGACAGTGAAAGTGTAGGAGAGGAAAGGGGCATAAAAGAAGAACAAAGAAAAGAAGAAAACCAAATGAAAGTGTAGAATTAATATAACCTAATCAGTTGCATGAAAAATTATTTAAAAATATTTAAAACAGATTTAAAAAAAAGGATTCAGACAGGGAAACAAAACAAAAGCCAAAACACAAATTGACCAACTAACAACAACAACAACAAAAATAAATTACTCCCCTGTATTTTTTGTATGAAACTGATTTTGAGTGTTAGAACTCTCAGTCTCAGTCTGATAGTCTCCTATCCAGCCACTGATCCTGGAGATTTCCCAAATGTCTGTGCATGTTCCCTGCCAGTCCTAATGGCCTCTAGAGGGTGTATCAATTCTCCTCCCTGAGCTCGCAAGGTGATACCAGTTGATGTTGTAATGATGCCTGGTCTGTTTGTCATTCCACATCTGCACTTCTCCAGGTCTTCTCCCTCCACAAGCCACCCCCATAAATCGTCCTTGAGCAAGCCACGTCCTTTGGTGTGGACATATGGGTGGAAAAACAGATTCCTTACCACTTTCTCACATTCACAATCCTTGGCAGTTTGGTCCAGTTTGTGTTCACAGTGCTGTCCTGCCACTTTAGGATGCATGGGCGGGGTGGATAGGATACAAGGCTCACCCTTCTGACGATTTAGCTTAGAGCTGATGCCTGGGTTGCTTACTCTGACAGCTCCCTCACGTCTTCTACATGAGAGAGGTCAGGCAGGCTCACTGCAGCACCAGGATATATGCGCACACAAGAGCTACAATGCCAATCATTTTCTGTAGTGTTGATTTCTTTTACCTAGCACTGCTGGAAGTGCACAGGAAGTGTAACTCTGCCATGGCATGCTCAAGTTTCTTGGTTTCAACAAGGCCGGGCCTTTCCTGCCACTGATCCCCCAGTTTTGTTTTTACCTCTAATCCTTAAATTTTGTTATACTCCTGAGATGTAACTCTCCTCTGGGGTTCTGCCTCCCAGCTTGATTTCTCTGAGAGTAGCCTTTCTGAAGTTTCTACTTCATTGTCATCTTGACTCTGCCTTTAGACTACAAACTTTTTAAATGGAATGGAGATTCTTTGTATACCCCATAATAAGTAGCACAGTACTGTACAGTATATAGAAATAACTGTCCAATCCAAAGTTAGAAAGAAGGCTAGAGTCTGTGAAGCCATCATCAACTGCAGTATATCCCAAAGTTTATTCAACTTTTCCTATGTATGGTAACCTTAGAAGCACACTGTACAATAAACTGCTTGCATAATTTCTCTCATAGCATTAGTTTTATTTTAAATATTATGACAAATTAATCCTGAGTGTTGGAATTTGGATCTGAAGTGTCCCCCAAAAGGCTCGGTGGGGTCTGGCTGGAAGGGGCAGATTCCTGGGGCGTAGCCCTGGGACAAGATCTAGATGGGTATTTGCAAATTCTCCTTTCCAGCCTCACCTAGCTTCCTGTTTTCCTTCCACCTCCACATGCATCATGTGCTTCCACCATTGCTAGTCACCCTTGAGTGGATTATAACCTCAATCTGTGAACTAAAATAAATCTTTCCTCCCCTAAATCATGATGGCTAGGTATTTGTTCAAAGTCACAAAAAAGTAAGATATTTAGCAAATAAAATTTTATGTATTTTATACTTTAAAATATCTTATATGTACCATAAACTTTGTGAAATATTATACTTAGAATTCTGCTTTGTTTTTTAATTAAGAGTTTTTGAAAAACAAACCAATTCAAGGACCAGACAGAATAGCTGGTTAACTATCATATATTTATAATGAGCTTCTGCCCTGCAAAAACCATGAGCACCTCATACCTCATCATGCAACAATATTCAATAAGGTAATATTTCAACTATTATGACAAAGCTCAACTTTAAACTCTGAGTTAATCTATATAGTCACAATACTTCATATATGTATGTTCAATATGTGGAAGTCATTATCCCCAGAAAATGACCTGTGGCTCCAATATATTTCAATGTAAACTTTCAGACTCTTAGAACAGTCAATGGTATACAACATAATGAAAAATATATTTTTATCTGACACAGGTATATAACTAAATTATTGAGGAATATTGTTGAAAACAATGGGCATTTGATCAAAAGAAAGTAAACTATATTGATTAAAATATAAAGAGATTTTAAAAAAAATCACTTATTTTCCTTTCTTCAAATGAGTCACAGTTCAATTTTTTCTATGTACATTATTCCTGCCTTTAAGAAGTTCAACAATAAACAAAAGCTTTCAATGTGCAGCAAAAGAAATGAAAAAGTAGGAAGTATGCTTATTTCTGAAAAATGAAAAGATTAATTTTTCTAAATTCCTATACTACCCCCAAGTTAAAATATACCTTTAGTAATGCCTATTCACAACTTTGATCTTAGTACCAACCTCCAGATCTATAAGAAATAAATTTCTGTTGTTATTAAGCCATCTTAGATTTTTTCTTTTAGGTGCTTGGAATTTTGATAGGTTACAGCCCAAGGGTGCCTATATAACTAGCCTTCACTACAACCCATTAGTAGATGTTTTTGTAACAGGCTTCCTGTAGACAGAATCCTCACACAAATGTTGTCATATTTCTGTTGCTAGTAAAGACAGGAGAAAGAGAGCTACAGAAAGCCTGCATGTAGACTCCTCCAGTCTGAGCCTGTGTTTTTGTCTCTTATGGGCCAGCTATGTATCCTTACATCTCTGTAATAAACCTGAGGTGTTGAGTATCAGCTGCTCATGCTTGTCTTTCCAGTAAATCACAAGCTAGAGGATGAACACAGCAGAGAAGGCAGAATATTTTATTTTCTAGTCATTAGTGCAATTAACAGAGGAAAGCAACTCATACTGATTAGATAAATCAGAAGATGAAAACAAAGAGAAAAATAGCATTCAGCTCCCTAACAATGATGATAAAATTGTCACATCTGTGAAATCTTTAAGTGGGATTCTTTAGATGACTACACCATACAGAAATTTTCTCAAATTGAAGATTTAAATGTCAGGTATAGTGGTGTACTCCTATAGCAAGACTCTACTACAAAATAAAAAATGAAGAAGGTTGGAAATGTAGCTCAGTGCAAAAACCCTGGTCTCAATCCCCAGGACTGTTAGGAAGAAAGGTAAGAAGGAAGGAAGGAAGGAAGGAAGAAAGGAAGGAAGGAGAGAGAGAAAGGATGAGTGAGCAATATTGTTTTTCTAAGGACAAAAAGGAAATGTAATATTCTCACCAACTTGGCATTCAAAATGAAGGGTTTCAGTAAGAGAGCCCTTGCAATAAGAATCTGAACCACTCTGCTCAAGGACATGTAATAATTTTCTTTCGTCTTTCAGAGTATTCATGCGTCAAATTTTCCTTAATACAAGGTTTGCATGTTCAAATTCTTATTAAAAGTTATAAGAGTTGTGTTTTACTTTCTCTTTATTCTAAATTCTGTTAATTTTTCCTAAAATTAAAGCACTTACATTTGAAAGGCCTATACTGAAGTGGAAGGTAAACAATAATATTTATTTTTATTAGAAGACAGGATCAGATAATCACAGATAAACTGGAATTTTGCAGATTAGTATAATCACTATTTGGTCAATGAAAAGTAAATAATCTGTCACAATTTAAATCCAATTCCTAAAAATAGTCATTTGCAGAATATACTGTAAGAGGCCGCAAGCATGTATCTGTGCCCTTTTCACAGTTCTCTGCCTACAATGGAGACAAATGAAGCAGTATGAAAGTCTGATGACCCATGCACCATTCAATCAAATCTTGCTCTAAATCTTTGTTCACCAGGCAATCTACTGTTGATTATAATACAGTTTCCTAAGTAGACATCCCAACAGAGAAACAACCCCCTAATAAAAGAACACCTGGCTTAAAAACATCTCTCATTCTGATATAAATTGGTTTTCCAGTAGTAAATAGATTAATTTTTTTCACTTTGGAGGGTTTTCCTGATTTCTTTGTTTGGTGAAAAAATCTGTTCATCATGAGTAGGCAACTTCTCAAAGTTTGTGTACCTGCCAATTAGGATTCCATAGAGAACGGGCTATATTTTAGGGCATTAGAGAGAATAGTTTACATTCACTCTTTTCTGGGTAAGGCCTTTCCTGATTGATTTTGCCTGTACTCACCACAAAATACCTTTATAATTGTCTCATACTCTGCGTAATGAAATCTGCTCTGTCCATTGTTAGGCTCTCAGGGAGCCTCAAGCTCTTAGAAAACCACAAACAAGTGGAGGAAGGAAAAGCATTCAGTTTGATATTTAGTGACTTCTAAGGCTAGCATAATCCACTGTTAAACACACATAAGAGATAGAATATTTCTTTTAGATGGTTAAATACACTAATTCCTTTGAAATGTCAGGGAGAAATGCTTTTAAGTATTACTGTACACTAAACGTGAAGGGAACTCACCAGTTTACCCCATCTGCTTCAACCCAGGCAAAGCGGTACTCATTAACCCGGAGCATCAGCTGCAGACACCCAGCAACACACTGCACATACTGAGAGCTCTACACAGGAAAAAGGGAGCAGTTTTAAAACTGGAAAGCATTTGAAGTTATGAGATCATGCACATACATTTCCATATGAAAAGTTTATCAACAACTGTTAACATCAGAGCATCCAAAATTCCCTAGTATCTTTTCAAAAGTTGATACTCATGCTTGTTTGTATCTCTATCTTTTAGAAATGAAGGTTATTCTGCTTCCCAATATAACTCTACTCCATACAAGACTGACACACATTTAGAAAGACCAAGGAATGGTCATTATTTCTTGATATAGTTTGATAAATAAGCATATTGTTTTTGCAACATTTCACATGTCTTTGAATAGCAGCACTATAGAGAGAACTCTGCTTCTACGTAACAACACAAACATCAAAGGTCAACAATAGAAATAACAGAAAAACAGAAGTTTTGAGACAGGCCTATAACTGAATAGCTTTAATCAAGTTATTGGACCTTTCCAATTGAGGACTCAGTTTCTTTACACTTAATTAGGATAGCACTGCCAAGCACCCTCGAGGGACATTGTTAAGTTTAAAGAAAGTAATTCATTTAGCACACAGCTAGGCATACTGTGGAAAATCAGTTTTTATGTGGAAACATAAAAAAGTATGCATGGCATATACAAAAGTAATCAACATTTGTAAAAAACAATCCATGATTGGGAGACTTCTGGTAAAGATGGTGGCTGAGTAACAGTGCTGCACAATGTCTCCTCATCGACCCACTTAAAAAGTCAAAAATTTAGTTAGAAAGAGTGTGTTTGGTGTAGCTAGGAAAGAGATGTATTTATTTCAACGTACTTTCAAGATTCTTAAAGACAGCAATTAGTACGCTGACATAACACTGTAAGAACAAACTAATGGAATATTGCCATTTCCACCATCCTACACATAGTATTATAAAAGACACAGTTAACAGAAGAAATACTGCATTAAAAGGAAGGAAAACAGAAAATAAATTTACCACTTATGATGTGCAAACACCTTCACGTAGTTGAGCCGCATGTATTCTTTGTTTCAGACTTTTTCCCCACTAATTTTACTAATATACAAATGTAATACATACTATTTACAATGAATTTGGGTGTTTCGTACATCTGTGTATCACATCGACTTCACAATTCCTTCCCATCTTCTAACCTCCCAATCCCTCCCTGTCCCATACCCTGGCTCTGGCTATTACTTCATATGGTTCCAAAGAACGTCTGTGTTCTGGGTTTTCCAAGTCCAAGAAACCAAGAAACCATACAGTATTTAACATATTAATCTTCTGCACCTAAGTCATTTCACTCAAGTCACCACTCTACCCCAGCTTCCTATTCCTCTAATGGGTTTGCAGCAGTCAAATCTCGATATCTCCCCCCTGAATCCAACCAATCCCATCATTGGGATATTCACCAAAAGTTTTTTTTTTCCTTATTTTCCTACATCTTTGTTGTTACTGTTAAATCTGGCCTTACCCACCAGTTCTCACTAGAAAATAATTATAAGCATGCAGTTCAAAAGACTAGTTAATCTGGGAAAGAAGAAAAATAAATAAATAAAATTCAATTGCCTTAGCTGAACACTGGAAGGTGCATATTTGTATATTTACAAGGTTATCTTTACATCAATCAGTTTCCTTAGGATGAATTTTCATTAGTGACCTAAGTGAATTGCTACAACAAAACAAAGTTAAAACTGTATCACACTGCTGCATTAAGTGAACTTAAATCTATACCACAAAAATATACTTAAAGCGACAGACCTGAAGGCAAATCTACTTATTTCAGAATTCTTAACTTTCATATCTTATTTACTCATATTTCACTGATTACTAACCCACTTTTTTCTCAGCTCATTCTACTCTAGCTGTTGTCACTTCTTCTCTGGGGTCATTGGTGTCGCTGCTCTCCTTTTCACTGCTCAAGTTCCCTTTAAGTATTTTCTGCAAAACTGGCTCAGTGGTTCCAAATTTCTTTAAGCTGTCTCTGTCATGGAAAGTTTTAAGTTCTCCCTTTAAATTAAAAGGTAATTTTGCTGGATATAGCAGTCTTAGTTGGCATTTATGTTCTTTTAGTGCTTGGATGACATTGCTCCACAATCTCCTTGCTTTTAGTCTGGATTGAGAAGTCTGCAGATATCCTGATTGGTTTATCTTTGTAGGTCACCTTCTGTTTTTATCTTACCGCTTTTAGTATTTTCTCTTTGTGTTGGGTTTCTAGAATTTTAATTATGATGTGTCGTGATGAGGATCTCTTCTGATCAAAGTTGTTTGATGTTCTATATGCCTACAGTTGTTCCATGTTCATTTCTTTTCTTAGATTTGGGAAATTTTCTTCCATTATTTCATTAGACATGTCCTTTCAAGCCTTTTGTTTTGTCCTCAATCTTCTCCTTGATTCTCATAATTCTGAGGTTGTTTCTCCTTGAATCATCTATCAGCCATTGTAATGATTTGCTTTCTTTATTTACTTTGTGTTCTTCATGGCCTGTATGTTGCAGCTCAGTCCCTTTATTTTCTAGGTCTGACATTCTATTCTGAAGTTGTTTAAAGTGGTTGCTTATTATTTCCTGTGTGTTTTTCATTTCCTGATTATCTGCATTCAATTTTTCTAAATCTCTGTTGTGTACTTCTCTAATTTCTTCTTTTGTCTTCATTATCTTCTGGTATATTTCTTCTCTGGTCTCCTCTAGTTGCTTTTCAAGGCTTGCTTTTTGCTTATCTATGTATTGGTGTAGCTCTTCTGCTGCCTGCTTTAATTCTTGCTTTAATTCACTGAATTTCTGGGCCCCGAAGTTGCCATCATTTTTGCCATATTCATCTTTATTTACTCTGACTTCATCTCCTGGGGTTTCAGGTCTTTTTGTAGGAGATTTGTAACTGTGCTTCCCCATTTCTTCTTTGGTCTCCTCGAATTTCTTTTCAAGGCTTGCTTTGTGCTTAGCTAAGTGTTGTATCTCTTGAGCTGTTTTATTTCCTGCTTTGCTTCCTGCTTTAACTTCAGCTTTAATTCACTGACTATCTGGGCCCAGAAGTCACCATCCTTCTTACCCATCTCTTTCTTCTTTGGGTTCTGCAATTTCAGCACCCCTGGTACCGTCCCCTGGGGTGTCAGATCTTTTTGTATAAGATTTGTTACCATGTTTCCCCATGGTTCTGCTCCCTCTGACTGTCTCTGGTGGGCAGAAAAGAGAATGGCTCCTGCTGATGTCACTGCCTGCAATGGCTGTTGAGCCCTGTTTCTGATCTGGGATCCCAGGACCTTTTCTAGGGGAGTGCACACTGTGTTTGTAGTACACACACCCGTGGGTTGGTGGTTCTGAGGCTGGGGCCACCCACTGCCAATAATTCCCACTTACCTGGATCCGTGCTTACCTCAGGCTGAGGTTCTGGCCTCCGGACCTTGTTTGTGACCTGTGGGTGCCGGCAGCTCGGGACCAGGCAGAGTTGGCTGCTTTTTTCCTCCTCTTCCAATGTGACTTCAGGATTTCTGACCCACCCACAGCCTCCTCTCCCGTTGTTGCGTGCTCCATCCTCTCCCAGCTCCGTTCTGTCAGATGTTCTGTCAGATGTTCACAGGTCCCTGTGAGCTTTCCTCTGGGAGCCATTTGCAGCTGGCTGTGGCGGCTTTCTGGACCGTGGGGATGTTTTTCTTTTTTCCTCTGGTTTTGATGATCCTTCGAAGTTTCTGGCCTCCTGTTGGTTGCCTTTCAGTTTTGGGGGTTGCTTCTCTCTTTCCTGGCTACATCAAACACACTTCTTCTAACTACCTTCTTGATTTTTTAAGTGAGTTGATGAGACATTGTGCAGTGCTGTTACTCAGCAGCCATCTTGACCGGAATTCCTCCAGACTTCTTAATATTATTTTGCTTACACTGTATTTGATGAGTATGAATTTCAATGTGATGATACAATTTCTCCAAGACCGTACTGTGTGGACACATGGGACAACATGGCACTGGACCTTAGGGGCAGTGACAAAATGTTTTCCGCCCTCGTGGACAGTGCATGATCATAATGTAGTTGCTGTTTAAGCCCAATACATGCTGGCGTAAGTGGTTAATTAGCTAAAGTTTCACTCACATGAGTGCCACGTCAAATTACTTGTCCCTCTTTCTTACGACATCTTCCCCTATCCTATATAAGCTTCTGTATTTCCAAAATAAAGTGAGTTCCTGCTTGACTAAAGTCCCTGTCGCATCTGAGTGTCTCTCGGGACTTGAGAGGCTGGGAAACTGGTGGACTGCGCACTTAACCCCTCTCAGATCCTGTCTATGGACAACTCCCCCCAGCCCACCCAGACACATACAACTCAATGGTAAAACAATTCTAACCTGAGAAGGTCTAATATCTTACTTTCCATTTTACCCCAAAGGATGAGCACTCTCCTGTTAAGAATCTCCATTTACTTCCTGAATGTGCTATGTCTACCATCACATTTTACTGTTTTTCATTTTCTGTATATAGAAACAAAAGACTGTAGAAAAATGAGAAACATACAGATAACTGGTTTTTCTATGAAACCATGTCTCCTTATATTTTCAGAGTTAAGATGTCCTTTTTCAATTTTGCAGTATGAATTTAAAATGTCTGTTGCTATTGTCTTAATGTGAAATTTCAAAGTTAGCCATTACAATATTATTTCTGTTATAAAAATATAGGTAGCTAGTCTTGGTGGACCCTGGAAGTCAATTTCCCTCATGCTTGAGCTGGTGTTCTTTGCACTGTACCACATCGTGGTTAAAACTTGAGAGCGGTCACAACTTATGCTCTCTGTGCAACTAACACCAGCAACACAGAAAACATTAGTTTTACTTCAACACACTTAAGAGACCACCATTTACATAATTTCACCATTGTAATGAAAATACAAGTTCTTATCATATTACAGTAAAACAATTATATCATAAGGAAACTTGCACGTGAAAGAATTCATCTCTCTGGTCAATTCTCAGAATCCAGTCTTCAAAATTACAATTTAATTCAGTAACTCAGGAACTACAAAATATATAGGCAATAACAGATAGACAAAAAAAAAAAAAAATCTGAAACTTTGGGCCAGATTGAAAATAATAGTATTTACAATTTTCAGTATACATCTTGATAATGTTATAAATTAAGTGCAAACTAAAATAAAATTAATAATGACAGTATACCTCTGAATTTTAGGCTTGTGAGTACTTGAGAAAACAAGTCTCCCCTGTTGTATAGAGCATTATTAGTCCAATGGATAGCCCAATAGATAGCCATTACAGAAATGAAAATCAAAGCATCACTAAGATATCTAACCAGAGAGAGAATGGCATACATGAAGAATTTAAACAGCAATCAATGCTGGCAAACCTGTGAGGACAAATGAACCCTTACACTGCGGGTGGGATTATATTCTGGTACCACCACTATGGAGGGCAGTATGGAAATTCCTCAAAAGGCTGAAAATAAGTATTTCCTTTGGTCAAGCTATACGTCTTCTGGGAATCTTTCCGAAAGAGTTAAAAACATCATATAAAAGAGATACATGTGCACCCATGTTCACAGCAGCACAACTAACAGTAGCAAAAATGTGGAAAACAACAAAATTCCCATCAACACACCAATGGATACAAAAACTGTGGCATATGTATACAACACAGTACTACTAGTCAATAAAGACAGTTTTGAGGCTTTTGCAGGTTAATGGACGCAACGAGACCATCATGCTCAGTGGAGTCAGATGCAGAAGGTTAAATATCGAATGGTTTCTCTAACATGAGAAACCCAAAATACAGTTATTAAAATAGGAATGGGATAGTGAGAGTTAAGGGAAAGGGGGAAGGTGTGGGAAGGTCAAAAAGGGAGTGAGAAGGGCTTGTAACTCTTGAGTTGATATATATGTAAACAAAATCCTCAAGATCAATGTAAACATTATGTATTGCATATACTCATATTAATAAAATGGGGAAAAATGGAAAAATTCCAACATTCTTCACAAAATATTTTTCAAATCCTAAAATTCATATGGAAGCAAAAACAAAACAAAACTAGCCAAAGCAGCCCTGAACAAAAAGAAAAAGGCTGGAGGCATCACAATACCCAATTTCAAACATACTACAAACATGTAACCAAAACAACATGGTAGTGACACCATAACAGATATTTGGACGAATGGAATAGAAGATACAGAAACAAACTCACACAACTATGCCACCTGATTCTTAACTAAACAACCAAAACATACACTGGAGAAAAAATAGTCTCTACAACAAATGGTCCTGAGACAAATGAACAGCCATATGTAGAAGACTGAAAGCAGACCCTTACTTCTCCCCCCTGTATAAAAATGAACTTCAAATGGATCAAAAATCTGGTATAAGCCTTATAACTTTGAAAGTGCTACAAGAAAACAGAGGAAATACCTAAAGCCATCACCACAGGCAAAGATTCTTAATGGGACTCCTATGACACAGAAAATAATACCAAGAATCAACGAACAGTATATCAAATTAAGCTTCTGCGCAGCAAAAAAATAATCAAGAGTGTAAACAGCCTACAGCATATGAGAAAAATCTCTGATAGCTACTCTTTCAACAGAGGATTAGTATTTATAATATGTAAAAGAATAAAAAATAAAACCAAAAAACCCAATCAATAAATGAGCACACGAAGTAGAAATTTCTCAAAGAACTACAAAAGGCTAGTAAATCTTTAAAAATGTTCAATTTCTTAAGTCATCAGGAAAATACAAGCAAAAACTACATTGAGTTTCCATCTCACCCCAGTCAGAACAGTGATCATCAGGAATACAAAAACAATAAATGCTGGAGACAAGTAAAAGGACCTCTTCTCTGCTGGTGGTGGGAATGTAAAGCAATAATGCCGTTATGAAAACTGGTATGGATATTCTTCAAAAAAACTAAAAATAGAGCTACTGTTTGATCTAACTGTACCAGGTCTTGGTATATTCCCAAAAGAAACCCAGAAGCACACTACAATGATCCTTACTACCCATGTTTATGGCATCACAACTCACAATAAATCATGAAAACAACCCATGTGCCCATCATAAAGTTAATGGATAAAGAAAATGTGGTTTATGTACAAAATTGAGTATTATTCAGCCATAAAGAAAAATAAATCATATTATTTGGAAAATACTGGATGGAACTGGAGTCCAGCATGTTAAGAAAACTAAACCAAACTGCAAAAGTCAAATATTGCTGCCTGTTCTCTCTCCTACAAGGAATCTAGAAAAAAAATTGTTCAAAAAAATGAAACAGAGATGCGATAATAGTAGGGGGATTATTGGAGAAGGGGCTCAGGAGGGATTAGAATGGAGAAGATGGATAATGTGACTGACATAACCAATGTGTATGATACACATGTAAAAATACACCAAAATGAAACCCATTATTCTGTACATCTAATAGGTACTAAAATAAATAAATATTTCCTTTGTTGTTCTCAGGTATTTTGTCACAGCAATCCAAAGCTAAGTAACAAAAAAAGAAAAATTGTTTTAAGAAACAATGCTCATGAAACTTATACAAAAAGCACAGTCCCTAAGCTACCAGTATGTTCCAAGACCCCCAGCAAATACAGAAAATGGCAGATCATACTGGACTCCACATCAATTGTATATTTTATGTACAAACACACCTATAATAGTTTAATTTATAAATCAGGCATAGCAAGAGACTGACAATAATAAATAGAGTAATGGTAACAATAGAGTAAGGGAAGTTATTTTAAATTATATATTATTTGTATCTGAGGCTTGCCATTTACTAATGGTAACTGGAAAGCAAAACCATGGATAAGAGAGAACTACTGTTACGGGTTGTGAGTTACTGTGGATCCCCACAGACATCACAACTCACAGCCTACACTGTGTAAATTATGGACACGGTACACCGATGTCTCCTGCTTGGGCAGCAATTCTGATGGCCCTAACAGCAAAGCAGCAAGTAACTATAGCACATCCTCCACCTCTTCCGGAAGACTGAGCAAAGTCACATCAGCACAGCATTAAATTAAAAACAAATCCACAGTAGTATAACCAACCTCATGAACGAGGATATTAGAACTGCCAGAGAAAACAATTTAAGCAATGTATCCAATCACCAAGGAACCTAGGTTGGTCCCCCATTCTAAAATGCTACCACTGCATAGGAAAACATGGATGAAGCTTGAAAACATATGGTAAGTGAAAGAGATCAGTCACGGAAAGCCACATATATAGTTTCATTTACATGAAATGTGAAATAACACAGAAAAGACAGTAAATCAGCTGTTGCCAGGGACTGAAAGAGATAGGCAGGAATGGGGAAGGCTTACCATGACAGGGTGGTTGGTTGGTTGAGGTGTTGAAAAAGTTATACAGCTACACTGAAATGCAAATGGATAAATTTTATAGCAGCAATAACACCATCTTTAAGATCCTGAGTAAAACTGTAAAAAGACAATTTCCTCACTCATACGAGCCTCATTTCCAAGTGCCACAAAAACGTATGTGGCTAGCAGCTGCCACAAAGGACGGAACAGAACCTTTCCCTCATCAAAGAAAGGTCTACTAGTCTACTAGGCAGAACTACTCCAGAACGTTGGAGAGGAAGAAGATAGATGGCATATCTGGCAACTTTTAGTCACTGTGAATAAAACCAACATCCATGTAAACGGATCAGTACCTAGTGCTGAACTGGATGTGTGACAGAAGTAGTTATACAACAGGATGTCAAATGCAGAAGTCAGGAGCTGTATGCCTTCTCACACACAGGTACAAGCCAAAGTGAGCAGAAGAAAAAGGAAAGCCAAGATGGAGGCAAACAAAATTCCCATATTCTAAGTCTTTCAAATTAGGTAAGAGATCACAGTAATCTCCTTTAGGGCAGCAGCCAAAAACTCACTTCCAATTGCTTCCTCTGAAGAAGAGGAGGAAACAGAATTCACATTCAAAATCCAGAAGAGAACTGAATAGACAAGTTAAGATAGATATAATTTGATGTTGTCTATTATTTTCATTAACTAGGTAAAGCAAACGCATTAAGAAAATTCCATTTTTGTAAAGTTAAAATGTTTATAATGATTAACTCAGAACTTCCGATAAGTCTGTGGTCATTTTAAAAAGACAAATCTGCTAAATTATGTTTCCCATTTTACAGTGCAAAACTTTTTGTTTTACACTGCCATCAAGTGGCAATAACATGTAGTGCACTTTACCAAACTACTCTGAAAGCCTAAGGGAAGTTACAGATAAGATCTGAAATATGAAAGTCTCAGCAGGTATTGTGACTTGAGAAAAATCCAATTCCTGTTTAGATGCCTCAAGTAAAACTCTCTCACTGAGCTTCCGGTTCTCTTAAGTGTTTCTGTCACCCATCAACTCGGGCAAGGTGGTATGATTTTTCTGCTCATCCTCACCGCTTATCTATAAAAATGTGGTTAACATTTATGACTTCCACTCAAGAAAGAGTGTTACCATTCAAGATGATTTAAATGTAAAGTGAGTAAAATACTGCCAGGCACACAGTATTGCTCAATGAATATTACAAGACTAAGATTTACCTATTAAAATACCAATGTCCAAAGAAGGGATGACACTATTCTCAACCTGATATCCACATTGCAAGTGCACAGCTCATCAGTAAAACAAGAGCCTTTGGGAAAAGTCAAAGAGCATAAGGCTTGGGTCACACTACAGGAACAAGACAGATAATCAAAGGCTCTCTCAATGACCTCAGTCACAATTAGCCCTGGTGCTAATTCTATTTGGAATATAGTGTATGAATCACCTAGATAAGCCACTTAGACTTATCTATTAGATAAACCACTCTATCGATTTTGTTTAACCAATACACTGAACAGAAAACAGGAAAGTAAGAATTCCATGTCCACAGATCTCGTACTTCCTACAAACTTTAAATAACCTGCAAATACTGGAAGCACCACTTACATAAATTTATAATGGAAGTGATTCTGAAAATCTTTTTTAAAAAATCTATCAATATGCCTAAAATACACAATTTTTTGGAATTTCAAAATGGAAGAAATTCAAGTCACATGAAATAAAGATTTCCAATCTAAGCATGTGCCTACAGCTAAATAAGGAGACTTTCTATCTACTACTTCCTCCTCCAACTCTGGCACCAAGATCACTCATCTAGTTCTACACCTTGTCTCAACCCTACCTTAACATCCTTTTCCCAGCCTCAAACACTTTCAGAGCCTTAAACGTAAGTCTTCAAGAGAAGCCCAGATTCTGGCTTTGAAAAGGGTCTCTTCTGCTACTAACAGTCGTACAACAGACATACAGATATGCTCCATTCAGATTACAGAAGTCCTAGTCATGAGTATGGACAACAGCTTCTACAGAGGTTCATTTAAGCTAGCTAGCTCAGCAGTTAAAGTGCTTGCCTGGAAAGCATGAAGGTCTGGGTTCAATTCCTCAGCACCATATACTCCAGATGTGGTGGCACATGCTTGCAATCTCAGCATTTGGGAAGCTCAGACAGGAAGACTGACCAAAAAATGTTTCATTAAGGTCTAAAATAGGCAGCTTATAGATGCATCTTCTCCAAAGATGCTTTCCAGGTGTTCCAGAAGTTATTTCCAACACATGAAGCTGGATGTACCTCACCTTTACTTCTATCTTCCCTCTTGTCTTTCTTTCAGCAGGCTCTAATCACGTCCATCCTTATTTGTCCAAAGGTATTGCTAACACCCTAACTATTCTTAGAATATGGCAAAGTTTCTCCAACGGGAAAACAGGGCACTGGCCAAAAACTTAGGTAAACACTAGTGGAAAAAGGAGTGAGGAGGCCAGGTTTGGCCACCCTGAAATCCACATAAGGCCCTGAGCAGCACACTGAAGTAGGAGAGAGTACCATTTGTCAACTAAACTCCTGTCAACTGTTTAATGCAGTGCTCACTTCTTGAATAGACAGATAATGAATGTGAAGAGAGTAACTTTAGGATTAACTGCTGTAGTTATGTACCTAAAATCAGCCTCCTCCTAAGATTCTCAGGTCTGAAAATGACAAAAAAAACAAAAACAAAAACAAAAACAAAAAACTGGGAAAGACAAGTCTCATGTATACCACAGAAAAAGTGATCAGCATAGATCATAAATATATATTTATAGACTTATGCAACACAATTAAACTAACCAGAGGCAGGTGAAACAGCAAATCCATAAATTTCCATTTTGAGAACTAGTAAATACCTTCAAATTTTTAAATGTCTATGACCAAAAGTAATTACTTCCAGGGTGTCAGAAAGCTGGTGAATGAAGGAGGAATGTACTTACATCACTTGAAGAGACTGTTCCTGTTTCAACACCAACACTGCTACCACGGAGTTTCTATTGTGAGATAAATGACTGATTACTTAGTTTTGTTTTAAGCTTTATCCTAATTTATCAGCTTATAAAAGGGAACTAAGTAAAATTTTATATTATCTTCTCTAAGTCTACTTTGTAAAAAGCATGAGGATGAAATACAATATTCTGAATTTTATGCTTTTCCAGACAATCAACACATCACTAAAAATGACACAACAGCCTAACTGTAAGCTCCGGTGAAATTTCATGATTCTCACAAAACTTTCCATCTCAACATTTACTTACTACATTGTTTTTTTTTTTTAAATAACTATCTAACTCCTATCCTGTGGCAAAGCTTTTCAAAACAACTGTCTCGTGACAGGAAGATACACAAGCTTAAAATTAAGTAATGCATAACAGTGCTAACAATGTGAGAGACAATCAACAAATCAGATGTTTTACATAAATGACCAAAAGAAAAAATAAGTTAGAAAGTCAAGGTCTGAAAGTGTAGAAAAAAAGAATGAATTTCTGAAAGAAAATGGTTGTTTTATTCAGTAACTACCAAGAAGGTATCTACAAAAAAACTCCAGTTTATAAAAATCGAAGGACAAAATACCTAATCTTGCAACTAAATTGGACTTCATTAAAGTTTATTTATACAGAATAATGAAAATATGAAGGGGAAACATGGTAGAGAAAAGTAACACTACTGTAATACCCATATAGCACTATGACATTAGAGCAAGACAGGAAATAAAATTGCAAATAATTCTGTTACTTCCTTTTAAAAGAAGTCTTCAATGAAAGTTTATGTAAGAAGTGTCTGCCCACAGCAAGAAAGTCAGCAGAAGCAGGGCTCCTGAGGAGCAAAGGGAGCCTGCACGTGGGACCCTGCAGAAGAGGCACCCTGTACCAAGCCGTGCAAAGCCGAAAGGCCATGTGACTATAAAAGCAGAAAGCCAGCGACTGTAATAGGAAGAATACACTAGGAAGAGACAAGAAAGGCCTTCAAGAACAGTGATCTAATACCAAGCAGCTCAATTCCAAAGAAAACTGCTCTAAACACTGAAATATATTTCCTTCCACTGGTGACGAAATAAAAAATTGCCCCAGCTATTGGACATGGTTACAACTATGTAACCATCAATCATTCCAGGAAAGAAAAATCATCTGTGAGGCTCAATACAAGTGGCATTTCTATGAAGATAAACCAAAGGTGAAACTGCTCAAAAAAGCCAGCAGAAAACAACTGTAGAATACTCTCCCTTACTGATACTCAGTTCATGTTCCAATACAGCCTTAGAGAAAGCTAACATTAAAAGAGAATGAGGTTTATTTAAAAAGAGAAATAATTTGAAAATAAAAAACAGAGTATTTCCATTTTAGCTAAGTATTTTCATTCTAAATCATATTCATGTAGAAATTTAAAATCCTATTCATGCATTTATTTTTCCATCCTTTAAACATTGTTTTTGAAATACCCTCACAAACTCCATAAAAGCTGCACACTGATGGCTCTTAATAAAAACACTTTCTAAAACTAAGCCCACAGCAGAATTAAAACTGATGCTACTGACATTAAAAAGATTTAATTTTATTTAAGACACTCTGAATATCTCTACCAAATATTAGTCCCCAGTTACAAGCAATAAGACAAAAAAATGTCATGGTGTCTATCTGTTATGCCTTAAAATCTACTAAAATAACAGGGTCACATAAAATCTAAAATTTAACTTTCAAAAATATATGTCAAATAGACCTTTAGTTGTAACAAAGATGGTAACATGCTTGTTACCCATCAATTATTACTTCTCCTGGTCTCATTTCTCCATGTAACCCACTTCCACACCAAAATCTCATTCTGTTCTATCTTTTCTTCCCCAGAATAATCCTTCCTGAACCACCTTCATCTTTCTTCTCTTTTGAACATAAAACCCACCAGCTTCCCCTTACCACCTAACACAGTCACTCGAAGAAGCACTCCAAAAAGCCATCATCAAAATCCTGTTTTTTGCTCTACAGCTAAATAAAGAAAAATTGTCACATTCCCAGCCCTTACACCACCAGGCTATCTTTTTCCATGAAGAACCAGAGCAACAGCAAACCAGAAGGAACCAAGATGACCAACAAGCAAGCTTCTGGTCTGACTCTGGACCTAACTGCTCACATACTACACAGTTGTACTATGACCTCGTGATAACTAGCCACTGTATAAGAATGCCATTTTGCAGGTGGCCTGGGTAACTTCAAGCCCAGGGATACCTCCAAGCCTGATAAAGACTCTTGGCCAAGACAAGGAGAAGCAGGCTGACTAATGAGCTATCAGGTGCTGTTTATAGTTTGAAGCTCTCCTAATGGCACTCAGGGCCAGTCTGCTTATGGGTACATCTGGTTAAACCATTTGGACAGGTTATATGACCAAAAGAGCATAAAAGACCTCACTAGAAAGTTCTAAAGAGCTCTCCCAGAACCAAGATTTCTCACACAAATCCTGGGCAGTTCAAATCTCCAAGGCAGACACAGGAGCTGCGGCCGGCAGCCCCTTGGCCAGAGCTTGCCCACATGCTCTCCTGCTGCACCACTCCTTCCCTCATCAGGATCGCTTCGTGAGCGTGTTCCTTAAAGCTGTGCCGGTCCTCTCAGCTCTCCAAGCTGTGTCATCTTGTAGCCATGTAGAAGGAAGGTACTCCCTGACCACTGAAAATCAAGATGAGAAACCCCAAGCAGAAGAAAAAAACAGCTGAAGCCAGTGAGAGAGACAAAAAAATTGAATCACACTACCAAACCCAAGAGTAGTCTGGCTTATCAAGTTCAAAATGGTATTATTGTAATCAAATGTCTTCTGCAACTTACTACATTTACTATAAATAGCTTAAGAGAGCATATATGTTATATTACTTTCAAAGATACTAAAAGAAATTTGTTACCTGTGAACTCAGCTGGGTTTTTATCCAGTTGAAATAGTAATTTAAATCACTGCCTTCCATCAATTCTTTTCCCCAAGCTGCTAACTTGGCAATAATTCTTGCTGCCTAAAAATGAACAAACAATAAATTTGAATACCATATTGATTCTAAAACTTACATCACATACCTTAAGACAGAACTTATAATCAATCACTTTGATCCATGATGTTTTTAATTCTGCAATAGGTTTTAATCTATTTTGAAATACAAATATTCAAAATGTCTTTTTAAGTATTTCAATTAAAGTGAACTAAAATTAGCTGTTTTAAGAATTTCAGGACATTCCCCTAGATTATTTTGCATTTCAAGAGTGAGATGAAAGACTCACCTTAAGGTCAAGAAAAAAATCTTTCACAAAATAGAAAACTCATGTAAAAGGATTTCTGTTAGGATTGAAAATATTATCAGCAACGCATGCATAAGTAAACAGGAAAAGACAAAGGAGCAAAGAGACCTGACATGTCTACTTCCAATATACACTCCATTAGTATATAGTACTCCAACAACAATCTGTCCCTCAAGGTTTAAAAGATCAGCCAAAAGTAATTTAAATGAAGAAGTTAACTTGGGTTTGGCCAAACACTTAATAATGAACCCTCCCCTAACTGTATGTATATTTTTAATATGCATGTCAATTTTAGTATAACACCAGGAAGTCATCTGGACTCATAGCAATCCTCCTGCCTCAGCCTCCCACGTGCCAGAATTACAGGTGTGTGCCACCATATCTGGCTTTATGTGGTACTGGAGAATTGAACTGAGGGTCTGCAAGCACTTTAACCACTGTGCCATTCTTCCAACTCATGATTTTTAAATATTATTCTTTGAATTGCTGTTTCATAAGTCTTCCTTTTAATTTCTATTTCTAAGCAATTTATCAATATACTTGTCATTATGATTTAGATCTAAAATGTCCTCAAGTGTTGGGAAGTGAGTAGATTGTGGGGGCACTACACTCATCAGAAGATTCAGTATTGTTGAGTTCCATAGCTGTATGTGTTGTTAAGAGGTGGGACCTGGCTAGGGGAATGGGTCACTGGGAGCGTGACCAGGAAGGTTAAAACTTTGAGACAGGGTCTCACTCTGTAGTCCAGGCTGGTTCTAAACTTAGTATGTAGACCAGGCTGGCCTTGACCTCATGGCAATCCTCCTGCCTTAGACGCCTGAGTGCTGAGATTACAGGTGTGCTAACACACCCAGTTCACGTGGTGCCGGGGAATTGAACGCAGGTACTTGGCGCTTACACAGTGTTTGCTAGGCAGGTGCTTTAATCGTGAGCTATTCCTCTAGTCTTAGAAGGTTAAACTCTTATGTCCTGTTTCCCCTTTCCCTCTAACTTCTGACTACCATAATGTGAGCAGCATTCCTCCCCTGAGCCCTTCCACCATGCCCTTTGTGCCTTGGAGACATCTGGCTGTGGAATGAACCCTCTAACTCCATGAGCCAAAACAAATCTTTCCCCTTTAAGCTGTAGGTATCAGGTATTGTATCTTAGCAACAAGAAAGTGACTAAGACAGTAGTATATAAATAGAGATTCATGTGGAAGAAATAAGGAGAACACACACGCACAAAAATATTTCACAGACAGTGGTCCCTGATTTGAAAAATTTAAAGACATCTGTTGAAATAAGCAGCCCTCAGAGCTCCTGCCTGTCCAGTTGCAGCCATTTCCTCTAATCCTTTCTTAAAACTCCAAAAGATTCTTCAATGTTAGAGTGGCCAAACATAGCAGCTCTCTAAGCTAGGTCTAAAACAGGAGTATTTAAGATATTAAAAAGCAATTAGGTACTTAACTAAAACGCGATTAAACACTAGCTGCTTCAAAACAAAATTTAATTTCTGTATAGGAAAATATGGCTAATGTTTCTACAGACAATCATGAGCTTTTTTCACATGTGAACTCACCACGGAATTTCATGCTAATGAGTTCGTATTATCCAGGAACTTACACAACTTTTGCCTGTATCAGAGCAACTCTATCTCCTTCCAACTCCCCAGTGTCCTTTGTTTTCTGAATGCCATTAAGAAAAGCTAATGTCACAGCTATTACTCCTCCGGGAACAAGCAAGTGGCCATCCTAAGTGTTCAGGTTTCTTACCAAAATCTGAATGTTATAACAATTTATGTGTCAATTTTTTAAAATAATGAAATAATTTTAATTCCCTTATCTCATATATATTTCAAAATACAATCAATTCAAAACTTACCATATGAACAGTAAAAGGATCTTGGCGATTCAGCATTGGCAGAAAGTAGGGCCAGGCAGTGCTCTTGCTACGTTTCGCGTAGTCAAAGAAAATGCTGACACGTTGATGATTTTCCTAAAACAGAAAAAAACCTAAATCACTAATGCAAATAAACTGCACTAATGAACACAACAACTGTGCACTGCTTCTCCACCCTTCATTTTATGTTCCATGAGTGTATGTCCTTTTTCACACTGCACACACACACACACACACACACACACACACACACACACACACACACACGTATACATACAAATATAATTTGTGCCTCTGTTGTTGTCATTATTACGTGAGATAGTAGGCGGCATACATATTTTACAAGTAAAATCATCATTAATGATAATATTTATTTTAAATCACAAAATGTGGGACATTTGTTACATTTGACTCTCAGCCTGTTCCTCTGGGCTACTGCTCCCGAACTGTCTTGGCACCTTTACCGCTTGGCTGCCCAACAAAGGAAATTGAAATTGGGAGGGAGAGAAATAGCCTAGATGAGGGTCAACAGAAAGTACTTTAAACAACAAGGAAACACCCAAGCTAAATGGAGAGCTAGGTAAATCTCAAATGTTCTAAGTGACTTCTAATGTAGGAAACTCAGATAAACAGCAAAACCAGCATATAGCACTAACAGGTGGTTATCAACTTGAGTAAGAATGAATTCTTAGTTCAAATCATTCAAACATCTCCCAAAATTTTTCTGGTTCATTAGTAATTACAGCTGCTAAATAGCAATATTTACTAAAACAAAAATATACACAGACAATTCTGAGCTCAACATTTAATTCTTTTAAAATACACTAGTTTTAATACTTAACTGCGTTGAAGATTACCTCTCTGAGATAAAGACTACTATCTTTTAAGCAATAAATCATTATAGTTACTGTAATAACTAAAATATTTACAATTCTTACCTAGATAAGACTTGTGGCTCCACAGTCTATGGATAGGCAACTCTAAATCTACTTTCTGTTTATTACAGAAACAAGAAATGAGTGAATAAGCTAACAAAAAGAGGAGCTTCTATCTTCTATTTCTGTCTTTAACACTGTTAACTGTTACCAGAGAGTTCCAAATGGGGATAAGCAGGACTAGGATGAATACTATGGCAAGGAGCTGAAAATGAATTAGGAGATACCAGTGTGAACTCATAGTTATTAATTTACACATAAGTATATAGTATCTGAGAATTTGTGGGTATTTATATATACAACATCAGAGTCCACACGCCAACTAACAGCTCCGTCATTCTAAACACAGTCCCACACAATAATCAAAATAACTAAGGTGGACCATAACATTCCTGTTTTTCTTAATTTTACTGTTTTAAAAGAAAAAGTCATTATCAGACAGGTTTACCTCAGCTGAGATCATTATTAGACAAGCTGAAATCAGCTAGGATTGAAACTCATCTTCCTCACATTATGAAATCACTGCCTTCCAAGACATGATGGCCTCCAGCACCATTCTTTCTTGTGTCCCCAATAACTGACACAGCACCTATCAAGCTGGATTATCATTTTTTTTTTCCTCACAAACTCACACAGCAAAGCTCCCGGGACACCCAGACTGACATTTTTCCTCAGATGGACACTGAACTCAGCAGCTGGCTTGTCTTCTAAACTTTATTATGCACACCAATAATCTAAACCTAGGTTATCCTTCAGTAAAAACACAACATTAAGAATAAACCCTTCTTCACTCAGGGGTAATTAAAGCAGTAAGCAGAAACTCTACGCAACCACTAGAGAAGTTTCAAATGATAAGCAAAGAGCAAAACTGATCTCAAAAGGAACAAAAGCACTGAATCTCCTCTGCCTGGCACTGGCCTGGAACATACAGGCACAAAAATTTGTTGAGTGACTGAAACACAAGGGGCCATGTCAAATTTAAGTACATAAAGATATTCAGACTTCAAACGATTCACTGAAACATTGTTACTTTTCAACCAAAACAACTTAGGTATCTCAAGAGAAAAATATATATTGCTTGGTATTCTGAAAAATAATAAAATAAGCTATGCGTGAGCATTTCTATCTTTAGCACTATTCACAAATTACAACTAAATTTGCAACTAATATCACAAAACTAAGAAAAATATATTACTGTGTTCTAGAAGGACTCTAACATAATGTTACTGTGAAGTACAAAAAAAGATGAACTCATCAAGGGTGTTAGGAAAAGTATAATATACCCACCTGCAACATATCATCAACCATGGTTAGTATGTATTGTACTGTCTGTTCTTTGGAGATATGAGTCATCAGATTTATAAATGTTTTAGCACACTAGAAAAAATAAAATTACTGTTAATTATTGTTTTCTTTGCAAACATTTTTTAATAGAACTTCACTAAGATGTTATTTCTCTGTCATAAAATTGAATATAAACGCCATGAGCTAACAAAATTACATGTATTCCTTAAATATTGCTGTGATAAAGTTATATAACCTTATAACCTGCATTTTTTAGCATTTCCAGTGATAAGCTTCAAAATGTTTGTAGACAGATATATCTAGCCACAATCAGTTTTTGATTATTCATAGCAATAGTTATATAAACAATAAAAATTATCAATGGACTTGAATATTTTAGTTTATTCTTTATTTTATATGCTTACTAGGAAGCAAATATTAGAACAAGAGTACTAGAGCCAGCACAGTGGAATACACCTATAATCCCAGCTACTAAGATAGCTGAGGCAGAAGGCTCACAACTTCAAGGACAGCCCAATCAATAAAGTGAGAACCCATCTCAAAAACAAAACAAATAAAGAAAGAATATTGGAGTTGCAATTAGAAGATTTTGATTTGTCTCCATTCAGCAACATATAATAATCTGAAATTTGGTAAAAACTGGAGCCAAGAGGGTTATCTATTAATTTTCCCAAGACTCTTAAGAGAATCAGACTGTATTGTATATGGGCTCCTTAAACCAACAGGGGCACATCTCTGAAGACAGGTTGGACAGGGGAATGGCATCCTATATGGGGAGGTCAGGTTCGTAATTAAACAAGTCTTAAAAGTTCTTATATTTTAAATAGTAACCTCCTCTCTAGAAATCTAATTTGATTCATAAATCAAATAGGTATAATCAAAATTATTCTATAATATTATCTGTAATACCCTTTAAATTACGAAAATATTATGACTTTGAAGTCATACTTCCAAAAACTTTCTCCACCCTTATTGAAATATATTTCATTTAGTATTCATTCAATAAATTCCCCATAAAGGCCATGCTATAGGGAAAAGTATACCTTATCATAACCATTCTCATTCCAGAACACAGGCTGCGTCTAAAAGGCCTATCCTCTGTTGACAACACACCGAAGAGTGGAATTTTAAAGATCATAAAATGTACCAATAACCTTCACATTCTTTAGAAAGTTAACAGTAATAAATGAGTATTTTTATAGCTAAGACACTGAAGCAGGATCACTTTTGCCTCTTTCAAACA
Source organism: Ctenodactylus gundi (assembly GCA_004027205.1). Taxonomy (NCBI): domain Eukaryota; kingdom Metazoa; phylum Chordata; class Mammalia; order Rodentia; family Ctenodactylidae; genus Ctenodactylus; species Ctenodactylus gundi. The sequence goes on from PVKB01001102.1 coordinate 116,048, forward strand.
TACACGTTTGATTTGCTGATATACGTAAGTTGTGACATTTAGTAGTTAACTTTTCTTATACGATAACTGCCATTTTGTTTGAATAAAACCAGATGCTTATTTCCTGACATCAACTCATAAAAGGCCTGTCACACCAGATACTGTAAAGAGTGATTTAACACCTTAAAGAAGAGTCTTGTCTCATTAACATCACTTGCCCAGTCTTATCATGTACAAGACAAGGACTCAATATGCATGTGTTGAATAACTGCTGAACGAGATGATCCATCTAACACACATGCACTTGGGGTGAGGAAGCTTTCTCAAAGGATGACAACACAGCAGACATCACAAAGGAAAGAAGAGAACAGACCTTGTAGTCAAATTAAACTTTAAGATGGCAAAGGGCCCAACAAACCAAGTTTAAAATTGAATGAGAAAGTTGGGAAATATGGCATATCCAGAGTAGATATACTAAAATTTGGAACAAACCCTGTAAGATGATGCATACCTGTAACACCAGCTACAGGGCAGATTCAAGCAGAAGAATCACAAGATCAAGGACAGCTAGGGCAACATCCCTGAACACCCCCCCCCCCACACACACACACACACACGTACAATCTATAAAGAAGAATCTTTATAATATATATTAAAATCCCCATAAATGTTCAGATTGTTGGTTGTATATGCACAGAACAATGTCTAAAGAGGGTATAATACACTAATACAGATCTATCTTGAACAGACATTGAAGAATGCTTTTCTTTTGGCTCAATAGTATCTTATTTTTCTGCAACAAATATTACAAAAGGTAAAATTTCAATATATCTAACTACATAAACATTTTAAACCACTGTATATGAAAAATTACAGGACATTTTAAAGACAAATAATAGCTGGATTATAACTCACTGGTACAGTACATGTTTAGCATATGGAAAGCCCTGCGTTCAAAGGTAAAAAGCAATTTTAAGAATGTCAAAATCCTCAGGGGTGGGAACATAACTCAGCTCTTAAAGCACTTGCCTACCATAGGCAAGGCCCTGTGTTCAATTCCTCAGGACCACAAAAACTGAGTATAGAGTACATACCTGTAATCCCAGCACTCACGAGGAAGAGGCAGGATTGCCACGGAGTTCGAGGCCAGCTGGGGCTACATAGTGAGTTCAGGACCAGCCTAAACTATATAAAATGAGACCTTGTCTCAAAAATAAATTAATAAATAAGAAAAATGGAATCTCATTGTTATGGTTTGCATCTGGAATGTCCCCCAAAGCCTCAGGTTTGGAAGGTGATTCAATTTTGGGAGTTAATCCACTGATTTCCTGTGCTGTTAAGAGGTGGGGTATGGTTGGAAGGGGCAGGTCACTAGGACTTCAGCAGAAGGCACAGATCACTGGGACATGGACCTGAAAGGGTTTATAACAGCTCCACCCTTCCCATCTCACTCTGCTTCTTGTCGCCAGGCCATGTGTTCATGTGTTCATGTCTTCTCTTCAGCTAGGCCTCTAGCAAGCCTATCAACACTGCTGGCCTCCCATGAATTGACTGAGACCTCTTGAAACTGTGAGTTGAAATAAACCTTACCTCTCTTAAGTTGTGGCTATCAGGTACTGTATTCCAGCAAAATAAAGTAACTAAGACACTCATATAATCAAAGTAATAATATACTGGGCATTTTTAATATTACTAGTGAGATTGTAAGGTAGAAAAAAAATCTAATTAACCAAGTTTTAAAACTTCCTAAACTTTGAAATAGTAACTTTCTCTCCAGAAATCTAAAAAAGTATTCAAAAATACAGAAAATGGTATAAGAACAGACAAGAGGAGCAGTGGAACAGAATTGAGGATACTGAAACAAACCAAACATCCTTAGTCAACTGGTCTTTTACAAAGGGGCCAAAACAATCCACAGGAGAAAAGACAGCATCTCCAATAAACGGTGCTGGGAAGACTGGATTTCCACATGGAGGAGAATGAAACTAGACCCCTATCTGTCTCCACACACTAAAAGCAGAGCAAAATAGATCAAAGAACTGGACATCAAAACAGAGACACTGAGATTACTAGAAGACAAAACAGGTAAAACCGTAGAAGACATAGGGACAGGGAAGGATTTTTTTGAACAGATTACCAACTGCAAAAAGAAATATCAGGTAGAATCAACAAATGGGACTACATTAAATTAAAAAGCTTTTTGCACAGCAAAAGAAACAATCATCAAGGTGAAGAGACGACCCAGAGTGGGAAAAGATATTCACCAATAACACTTCACACAATAGATTAATATCAAGGATGTACAAGAAACTGAAAAACATAAAACCCCCTAAAATAAATGATCCCATCAAGAATTGTGCAGCTGAAATGAAAAGAAACTTCACAGACAAAGAAGTACAAATGGCCAACAAGCATATGAAAAGTTGTTCTTCATCACGGGACATCAGAGAAATGCAAATAAAAACAACGTTAAGGTTTCCCCCTCATTCCAGTGAGAATGGCTTACATCAAGAACTCAAAAAACAACTGCTGGCAAGGGTACGGAAAAAAGGGAACTCTACTCCACTGCTGGTGGGAATGCAATCTACAGCTATTATGGAAAGCAATCTGGAGATTCCTAAGAAAGCTGAGAATAGAAATCTGATTTGATCCAGCTACTGCCTTATTGGGCATATTCCCAAAAGAAATAAAGCCAACACACCAAAAAGACACATGCACATCCATGTTTATAGCAGCACAATTCATAAAAGTCAAATCTTGGAAACAACCTGCCTGCCCATCCATACAAAAATGGTTAAAGAAGATGCGGTACCAACACACAATGGAATACTATGTCACCATAAACAAAGACAGATAGGAAGCATTTGAACGAAAATGGGGCCACCTTGAGTCGATAATCCTCAGTGAAATGGACCAAGCACAAAAGACTGACTATAGATGGGTGTCCCTCTTATGAAATACACAAAAATAACAACATAAAGAGGCCCCAACATGAATGACAGGGTAGAATGAGAGGTAATGGTCAGGTAGGAAAGGGGTGAATCTCTGAAAAAGGGGTGGACACCGATGCTCACTAATTCCTCAAACCCCATGGTTCTGATGTGTTACAGAATTTGGAATTCATGTATTTACCAAAAAAATTTAAACTGCATGTTATGCTATTTTTACCAAAATTATTTTTAAAATGCCGAAAATGATTGCAGTGTAACACAAGATAGGATTTTTTTCCAAAATTAAGGAAAAGAACTGGAAACAGCCAGTAACACAATTTTTAATTAAAATGATAATGCAGGACTGTGGGGGTAAGTCAGAGGCAGACCATATGCTTGCCATCCCCAAAGGCCACAAGAAAAAATTATGACGTACATCTACAATTTAGTATCATAGGATCATTACAATTTTTCTAGAATTGAGGGAATGGCTATGGAGCTCAAAGCCTTGTGTATGCTAAACCTGTAACTCTTAACACTGAGCTATCCTCCCAGCCATTCTGGAATTTTTAATGGTCCAGGAAAGTAAGTATTCATGATAAAACATATGTATAATACATCACCTGGCTGCCTTCAATCTGAAGCATCTCTTGTTTCTCTTCAGGAGTTCTTTTCATTTCAAACCTTTGAATAAACTCACAATCCTCTGCAGAAATCATCTGACCCCTGGAAAGTAAAAATAAGGTGGGTTTTTGTTTTGTTTTGAGACAGAGTCTCACTCTGTAGCCCAGGCTGATCCTGAATTCATTGCGGAGCCCAGGCTAGCCTTGAACTCACGGAAATCCTCCAGCATCAGTCTCTATTTATTAATAGTAAATATCTAAATGCTGAGATTTCAGGCGTGCACTACCACGCCTGGCTTATGTGGTGCTGGGGAATCTAATTTGGGTACTTAGTGCTTGATGCAGCACCTGTGAGGCAAGCGCTTTAACCACTGGGCCATTCCTCCAGCCCAAATAAGGTATTTTTTTCAGTCAGACCTGAATAGTCACTGTGAAGAAATGACACAACTCCTACAACTCCTAGCCTTTCTCCTCTCTCCTTGGAAATGTCCAATAAAAGTTACAGAAGTCACTGCTATAGACTAGGCTCTTGTACTGGACCCCGAAAGACTAAAATCAAAGCTGAGTCACTCATGCTAAAGATCCACATCACTGAACTGAACGTAAGTAGTTATTTGACCATAAGAAATCAGAAGAGGTGACAGCCAAATTTCCCAAATAGGCCAATTTCAATGGTCACAAGCAAGTTTCCTCTGTCAACCCTTCCCAGAAAAGTAACATTATAATAACTAGCTATTTTTCTAATGTTCTCTTTGCCAACACCTTACAAAGTAACCTCGACGTCACCAATCAGCATTCTGTCCTTTGTTTCTGCTTTCTTCTATCTCTATTAAATCAACTTCCTCTGCTCAGCTCATCTGAACACTCAGTGGAAGTAAATGTTGCAATGAAAACATTTAAGTTTCACAGAAAAGGCAATGAAAATATTTAAGTTTCTTGTTCTTTTGTCTTTTGACATACTGTTTCTTATGGCAAGGGTTGACTGAGGGACCTACCATTAGACAGATTTAAGTTCAAAGTTTATCTCTGCCATGTAGCAATGTTTGACCTCTGTGGAACATAAATTAGTTTACCCGCAAGATGAGAATGAAAACCTTATTGCTTTTAAGGGCTGTATTAAAGAGAATGAAACAATTCACATATGACGACTAACATAGCACCCGGCCCTAATAAGTACTCAACACATACCACCTCTTATAACTACCGAAAGTCTCACCATTATTCCCTTCCCAAGCCAAACACCTTACTTGACCTTCTAATTTATCAAAAACTAAAACACCAGAAAATGAATTGCGACAATCATCTTTATTATGCCCCTGCAGACTCAGAAGTCATCCTCCCCTTCTCTAAAAAATAACCTCTCCTTTCTGATTCCCATCCCCCACAGGCCTCTCTCCCCAGCTTGTCTTCCTCCCATTCCTCAGGTGTTCCTTTACCACTGGCTCTCAGTTCCTCAAGACTTTCCCATTGACTCAATTTTTCTGAAAACTTACTTTTCTTCCCCAAATCCTATCCTTCATGGAGAACCCTTTCCTTCAAATCAATATTGTTCCATCTTTCTTCTCCCAAATGTCTTCTACCTCCTTGTAAGAACAAATTTTCACAAATGTCATCACCCTTAGATTATCTGTCATCTTTAGTTCTAAACCTCCAGACTTGACCTCCAGACTTCACACATCAAGCAACATACACTCCCACCCCAATTTCTAAATCTAATGTCTTCTCATGAGCAGTCACGTCCACAGAACAGGTTTGCCAGTCCCTGTAAGACTCTGAGCACATTATACTGGCCTGAAGGAGACTGAGGGGAACCATGACAAACTCCCAAAAGCTCCTAGCACTGTACATTCTCCCTGCCTGAGGCTCCTGTCCCCAGCTCCAGCATTTTGACAATCCCATGGGCACTGTCATGTGGCTGTGAAAACGTACCTAATGCTCCGAGCCAACTACCTGTTTCTGCCTTGTTGTAACTTTCCTTTTGTTATGTATATTTTACATGCAAAAATTTACCAGAGGGCTGGGGGTATAGCTCAGTGGTGGAAGCGCTCACCTAACAAACACAAGACCCTGGGTTCAATTCCCTAGCACCATATAAACTGCACATGGTGGTACATGCCTGTAATCCCGGCACTCAGGAGTCTAAGGCAGGAGAATTGCTGTGAGTTCAAGGCCACTCTCAGCTACATAATGAGTTCAGGACAGCCTAGATACAGATCAAGACCACTCTCCCCCCTCACCTCTGCCACAGAAAAGAATTACCAGTACGTAATGTTACAGTTACCTACCTACAACAATTATTTCATTTCTTTAAAGGTCTGTTTCCTCTCAAGACTTTAAATTCAAAAGCAAAGGTGTTATGTAATGACTTTTATATCCCCAAAATATAGTTTTACTGGGTTCCAGCTTGACTGGAACATAACCATGCTTTCTTGTTACTACACTGTCTAGTTAAGAAACGCGTTCCTTTAAGTATAAATACTACATTTTTATAACAGGCTAAGATGTGAGACACAAAAGGTTGTTGGTCTCCTGAAAACAGAGAGATCTCGTGGACAACATATTAAAGGACGGAACTAGGTAAAAGGTAGAATACTATGCATATGTTACAGGAGCCATAGCCCTGGAGAAACACAGAAAAAAGCAACTGAAAATCTCTGTCACTAAAAACATTCCAAACATCAACACTAGATAAAGATCCACTAGGCTTCTAGAGTTTATGATCAACAATACTGATCTATTTAAGTTATAAACAGATAAGCAGATTCAGTCTTCATAAACATAAAACTCCACTTCCTTTAAACATTCTGGACTAAGAAATTAGAAAGCAAAGCTTGGAACTCTAAATTGACGGGATTTAATACATTACAAATGAAAAGGGCACCACTTCCTCCTCCTGTGCTTCAGCCACTGGTTCCATGATAATCCAGCTCCTTAAAGTGGAAATCTAGAAATCACCCTAGACTTCTTTCACCCCAAACTTCAAACACTAAGACTTTCTCAATTTCTCTAACTTGGTCCCTTCTATTAACACTCAGGACTGCCACTGACTTTCCCCACTTCTCTGCCCATTACTTACAAATCTACCTGACAACAGTAAAGACAAATCTGATCATCTACTAAAAACTTCCACAGCCACACCAGTGGTTTTGTTTCCTTCATTTCCGTTTTTTTCTTTGCTGGAGACTGAATCTTACGGCTTAGAAATGTTAAGCAAGCACTCTACCACTAGCTATAACAGCAGTTCTTTTTTAGGTCTTACAACATCCCCAGCTGGCCTCCAATTTATGATCCTCCTGCCTCAATCTGCTGATTTGCTAGGATTACAGGCCTGAAGCACTATATGCAGCTACACCTGCGCTTTTTAAACTTTGTTCCTTGATATCCTGATTAGGGATCTCCCTCCCGCGGGCACCCCTCCCCCCCAACAGCCAAGGAGGGGGTCGGAAGACAGAGTAACATACTCTGGGAGTCACTTCAGTGCACGCCACCTCATTTTATTTATGAAGTACAGGGGCTTAGGGGCTTTAGACTGAGGAAGCTATCTTGGGCCAATCAGCAAGGCCTCAATGGGAGGGGGGATCTGCCCAGGGGGAAGAAATGAGTAGAGGAAGGAGGATGGAATATTCCAGTTGTTTTTTAGGCTCTTAATTATCTAAACCAGCAAATCCCCGTCTAAGCAAAACAACAACTGGCTTAAATTACAATTAGTAACATTTCTTCATGGGAAGGAAGGAACTCGGCTAACCGGACACTGAGGCTTGAAGGCCCTAGCACCCTGATATGCTGTTGTGGTCTTGGTCTGGAGTGTCCTCCAAATGCCTCTGTCACCTGTGTACGGCTGGGAGGTGGGGCCTAGCTGGAAGGGGCGAATGCTTGGTACCTGGAGATGTGTGCTATCTCCACCCATCCTCCTGCACTTGACTGCGTTCTGCCAGGCCGTGAGGAACTCTTTCTCTGGCTCTGGCCCTGGCCTTGGCCTTGGCCTTGGCCCCACCATGTGGTTCCACCATAAAATAAGTATTTCCCCCCGAAGTTGTAGATTTCAGGTATTCTGTCCCAGCAATGCAAAAGAGTAAGACAGCTGGTAAATGGTACTAAAAAAGAGGTTCTGAGACATGTACTCATACCTTCATTCAACTACTATTTTCATCTGTTTTACATGCTGAGCTTCCTTAACAGATTTCACATCAACCATGGATTTCACAGCTTAAGAATCACTTGAAAAGTAGTACTTACCAAATCGAGTCTAAACTCCAAGGGCACCCAGGCACCTGCCACTTCACAACCACCCCCTGTATACCTCTCAGCCTCGGCTGTCTGTACTGCCTGTTTCCAAAATGTGAATGGCGCCCATCCAGCATGCTGTTTTTCTTCCCCACATTGGATTCCAGTGTCCTCTAGTTGGAAGGTAGCTCTTTGTTATCACATGGCAAAATACCACTCCTTTCTTGAAAACTCAGTTCAAGTCTCACTCCCCTCAGGAAAACTTCCTATGGGAAAACAGCTTTCCTTTTCCTGTGCTTCCATCTGACTCTGAGCATCCTTCTATTATCATAATTAAACACTGAATTAAAATGATCTGTTCATACAGTGTAAGTTCCTTTAGGACTAGCACTCTGTATCCTTTTTGAAGCCATGACACCTAGAAAAATGTTTCAAAATTAACAGGCAGTCAATAAATGTTCAATAAGTGACTAAATTAACAGGCATAAAAATCATTTCTATACGCTGTATATCCCTTTCACAATAAAACTGCTAAATATGCACATCTACAGATTTCTCAATTTGTTCTTTAAAATGCATATGCAAAGTGACCTAAATTTCTTAATAACTCACTATTATAAGTATGATGAAATAAACATGAAACAAAGTCAACATGATAAAATTGGTCAAGAATGGTCAGGAATACCTGCTTTAATACAAAATACTATAACACCAAAAAGGTAAATCTTACATGAAAGGCAGAACTGAAACGTACTGAATGTAATCAATAGTTCTAATATATGTATTCAGCTGCACTAATCCTTCAAATATGCTATTTCAACAAGCCTGAGGATACATATGGATTCCCACTTCACATCTGCTTTCTCTCAGAGAAGTCAAATAACCTGCCCAAGGCCACAACACTAATAGAAAGAATCCAAATTCAAAACCAGCTCTCCCAACTCACACACCCAACCTTTCTAAGAGCTACCTGGTAACCACCAGTTCCTACTCTGATCACCAGGGCACATCAAAATATCCCACGTGGGATATTTTGCCCCTTGTCCTCTTCCCCCCTTCTACAGCCATATATATGAGCAGCTTTCCTTCCCCACTAGAGTCCCAAGCTGTTTTTAGCAAACTTTGTTCTTGTCCTAAAAATGAATGCTAATTGTTCTAAGAGAGGAAATGTTTCATCCATGTTTATTATTAGTATCTTTCCATCATTTCTCTCATAGAAGCATGACCATGAAACAGCCTGATACAAAAGCACATGATTACCCATGATTCAGAGCAAATCAGTACTTACTGAAGATAAGACTGCCAGTTCACTTTGTTGGCTCGAACTTCTGCAGCTTTGGCTGCAATAATGTTGGTAGGAACAGCAGCATCCACTGCACCTCGAATATCCATTTTGGTCATCTAAGGTTTATGATCTTGAATGTTTTTCAAAAGATCTTCAATTTAGGTGCAAGGTAAAAACAATACCAGATATTATTCTTTACAACTAACACTATTATTAACATCATCACATTATTTACCTCTGCTATTTCACTCAAAATATTAAAGTATCCTAGGTCTGAAAACACTAATATTATCAATTCTTGTCCACAAAAAGAGTTCGAATCTGTCTCATGAAAGAGTTCTCTGCGGTTGTTTCTTTTCCAAAAAGTTTTTAAATTATTAGTTTAATGTTACAGTGACCATTTAAGGTACTGATTTCAGAAATCATGACCAAATAGAACAGGCTTACAAAATAGGGGAAAAAAAGGTGTTCTGAGGTTTGAACCCAAAGCCTTACATATCTGAGCTAATAAACTATTTTATCAATTTTCTTCTTCTGACATAGAAAAAATAAAACCTGTATAATACAGATAGGGCCAATTATGGTACTTTGTTTCCTAAGTATCACTTTGAAGCGCCACTAATAATGGGTCCTTTCTAAAATTTCACATTCAATTACAATGCACAAAGTATTTCTCAGAAGATAATGCTCTCCTTCAACCACAATTCATAGTATTTTCAAAATCAATTTTGGGAGAAACTTTTGAAACAAATACCAATTATAAATTAGATACAACCAACACTGGAAGTCTGGGCTGGTGAAGAATCTACAATAGTGAGCTTCTAAGTAATTTTTACTTCTAAACTTAGATGTTTAAGGCGAATTCTATCACGACCAAAAAAAAAGGGGGGGGGGGGTTTCCCACTCGCAAAATGTAAGTTCTTGCCCACGCACAAACAAAAAAGAGTTAAAATCATACCCAAAATTCAATTCAGAGTTCCCAATGACCTTAACCAGTTTGGAACTTAATCTCCGTATCTAAGAATTTGCTGCCTAAACAGGTTAAGTGCAGCGCAGGCTCATTGGTAAAAACAGGATGAGTCCGGGCCAGGTTGGAACTCTGGAGCCACCAGGCTCGACCGCAGGGGCCTTTCCAGGTTGGCCCAAGATACCTCAAGACTGTTACTTGGTCCCAGAGACAGTGCCCAAATCTAGAGAAAGTGTACGTCCCGCCCAACTGCTCTCCCTGGCCACCCCTCGGCTCCTTCCTCCTTTGCGGAATGCCGCTAGAGGCCTGGGACGAAAGAAACCTGGCAGCCCCTGGCTGGAAGAGAACCGCAGGGGCCCACCGGCAGAACCCAGCCAGCCCCAAGAAGGCCGAAGAAGCCGCAGGAGAGCCTCACCTGGGCAGGGAGCGAGACCACCCAGGGACTCTACAACGCACCCAAAGGACGTAGGCAGGGCGTGGCGGTCCGGAGGTCCGGGCGCAGAGGCAAAGCCAAGTTGGCGTTTCTAGCCGGCTGTTAGCCTCGAGCTTGCGGCGGGGCTTCCAGGGGTCAGTGGTGAAGGGAGTCGGCACCAAGAAGACGTTGAGGGCGGCACAGGAAGAAAGAAGCCGCAGCGCCCGCAGAATAACTGGAGCGCCGGTCACGTGAGCATGGGCACGTGACCGCCACGGAAGGCGGAAACCCGAAGAGTCCAAAACAGCTAGGAGAGTTGAGAGGAGAATAATACTGCGCCACAAATTGGAGGCCTGGCCACCACTGCATCGGCCGCCGAAGAACGCAAAGTTCGTGGCTTGTGCGAAAGGGTCAAAGGAAACCAGCACTTCGCCTGCGGCAACTGAAGATCCGGTCAAGGGGACCAAAAGTCATGCATCTTGAAAAAGTTAATATAGTGCCTTTAAGTAGTTGATTTTTATTTAGATTTAAAAGCTCAGCGAAGCAGCCATTTTTAGCTTCGGTTTTATATTTACAAATGGGCATAAATCACAAAGTTTTATCTTGACCCGGGGTTGCCAGTTTAGCAAATAATATAATTTAACTCAACAGTTACAGTTATAAAAAGGAAGTTATTCATTGTCCAAAATGAAGCTTTAATTCAGCTCAGCCTCCCGCTCAATTTATCTTGAGCCAATCTTTTCCATAGTAAAGCCTCAGCTACCTGTCTTAAGATAACAATACTACACTGCACTAGTGGGCAGGTGTGTAGAATATTATTATTTTGGTTTAAAAGTATCCAAAGTATAAATGTAACCAATACATTTCTGCTAAAAAGGTTGAGCTCAAGTTTTAAAACAAAAGGAATGTGGCGCATTGATTATGAGAAGACACACGGTAAATATGCAAGATTATATTTTCTTTTGCTGCTGTAACAAATTGCCAAAATTTAGGAGCTTAAACCAACACAAATTTCTCATCTTATAGTTCAGAAGTCCAGAATGGACTTGGCTCAGCTAACAGATTTTTGGCCACCCTGAGATCCTTCGAGGTCTAGAGAAGAATTAACTCCCTTGTCTTCTCCAGGCGTTGGAGACAGTGAGTTCCTTGGCTCATGTTTCCTTTTCTTCCTCTTTGAAGTTAGTGGGAAGGATTCCCTGATTTTGTGCACTAAAGCGATTAGTTTGGATTCATCTAGATTAGGTGTCTCCAACCTATAGTCCACCAAGGTTTTTTTTTCCCCTTGTATTTTTGCCTTGTTTTGGTTTTGAATGAGGAGTAACTGTCTTGGGCCACATATAAAATACATAATATAGTTAATGTCGCTATAGAAGTACTAACTTGCTTTTTCAATTTTTTCATCAACATAAAACCAACTGCAAAATTACAGCAGGTTACAGGTTGGACACACAACCCAGATAATGCCAGCAACTCTTCCCCGCCCCCTGGGGCTTTAACAATCTCTTTTTCAACCTTAGCTTCCTTTCGCCATATCAGATAGGATATTTATAGTTTAGAGAGGCAAAGAAAACATCCTTAGGGAATTGTCAGTTTGACTCTAACAAATATAGAGGGAAAGAGACATTGATTTATTAATGTAGGTTGCTAGGTAAAGATATATAGTGACACTACAAAGTATGTCTTGGTTTTCAAAAATTCTTTAATAGAACTCTAGCCAAGAAGACAAATATTTTAAGGTTTTAACAACTGATTAGTGGCTACACAGATATCCCTTATACCATTCTGCTTAGTTGAAATTTTTCTTTTAAAATTGATCTTATGGATTGGATCTACTTCTAAGCAAAACTGTAGCCTACATTAATGGAGGATTTACTTTCCAAGAGAATACTGGAATTAGAATTAAAAAAAGATTGCTGGCACTATAAGCTACAAAGTTCTTTTTAACTCTCTCTCTCTCTCCCTATATATATATATATATATATATATATATATATATATATATATATATTTTTTTTTTTTCTTTTTGAAGCAGGATCTTGCTCTATAGTCCAGGCTGATCCCAAGATCAGTCTGTACCCCAGGATGGTTTCGAACTCACAGCTATCCTCCTGCCTTGGCCTCCTAAGTGCTGGGATTACAGGCATGCACATGTCTGCTTATATGGTACTGGAGAATCGAACCTAGGACCTTGTCCTTGGTAAGCAAGCACTTTACCCTCTGAGCTATGAACCCCAGCCACTTAACTACATTTTCAACTTGATACATGTTTCAGAGGTTCTGGGTGGGTGATGCTGGTATTTGGTGCCCACAGACAAGGGATGATGAATGGTAGGGACTCCAAAACTGTACCTCAGATAAGGTGTTTTCTGGCCTAAAATATCAGTAATGCAATTCCACCAAGTGAATTTCTCAACTCTAGAAGTTTGATATGAGACTTTTTTATGTCTCTCCTGTCACAATTTCACATGTCACATATTTTCTCTTAGCTTCTTAAACTTATGGAATAAAGTTATAACAACAATTTTAGTGTCCTGGTCTAATCCAAATCTGTGCCAGTTGGGGTCAGTTTCCATTGATTAACTTAGCTTCTGAGCCTGTTTGGTGATTTTTTTAATAGATTACTGATCTGATGAATTTTGCCTCATTAGTTGTTAGGATTTTTATTGCTTTTGTTCTGGGACACACATTATCTCCAGTTTGATTATTTGGGGTCTTACTTTGGGTTTTGGTAAGGAGAACCAGAGTGTGTGTGGATCAGGTTTAAATTTTCTGAGTACTACGGCAAAACCCTGATGAGTTCAAGTAACCAATGTCTTCTGGGACCCGGTGCTATTCCCAGCCCTTCGTGAGCTCCAAAGATTGTTTCCTCTACTTCCACTCCTGGGAGGGTTTTTCCCTGGCTTCACCTCATCTCCTCCCATCAATGCAGTGACAGTGCTCTGCTGAACCCTGTAAGGACAAAGACCTGCAGGCTCCCTCTGAGCAGCTTTTCCTCTACAATGCTCTTCCCTGTGAACTAGAGCTGTGGTGACCTCTCCAGACTCCATGCAAGGTATCCTCACCTTGGAGAGACCTCCCAGCCTGTATGTTTCCCCTGCCTCCACTCTCACCTGCATCCTGGAAACCCTTCAAAAAGGAATCAGGGCATCTGTGGGGCTCACTTTATTTCTTTTCTGCCACTTGGAGATCACTTCCCCTTGTTGTTGGTGTCCAGTGTCTAGTCTTGGGTACCATTTTTTCATACACTTAGTCAAAAGTTGTTGGGAGTATTTTTTTGTTTTTGTTTTTGTTTTGAAACATAATCCTACTCTACAGTTCAGGCTGATTGTGAACTCACTGTGTAGCCCAGACTATCCTCCTGCCTCAGTCTCCTGAGTGCTGGGATTACAGGCATAAGCCACCACCCCCAGCTATTTTGTAGTGCTAGGGGATGCAACCCAGGGCCTGTGCTCCAACCCAGGGCCTGCACTTCCTAGGCAAGTGCTCTAAACACTAAGCTACACCCTCAGCTCCTTTTGTAGAAGTTTTTAAAGGCCGTAGTTAAAGAGCTATTTACTTAACTTCAAGACTTTAAAGCCAATCTTGTAACTTCTTTTTTGTATTTCAAAGAGCAAATATATCTGGCCTGTTATCTTCCCTGTATTTTATGACTAGATGACTTGTCACAACTACCAATTAAAATTATTTATTCACAGGCCAGGTTTTAAAATAAACCACATGGAGCATCAAGAAATATTTTTGCTTTGCGCATAGATTTTTGTCTCCTGAGAAATCAGATAAGCAGGGGCTTTCATCCACTCATCCCCAACATAGGTGACAACTCCAACTTTCTGGTGGTTTTGATGGTGGAAAGGGACCCTCTGTTGAGATTTCAATGTGTAGCTACATCATCAAAGTACTTTTGAAATAACCACGCTTTATGATATCATAAAAACTAATATGCCATTTTATTGAAAGAAATTAAAAGTTATTGGTATATCTACTAATGTTTCTAACTGCTACTTAGAGAAGATAATAAACCTAAAAAGGTAGAAGGATCATGAGTGACTTTCAGAGTTTGATGAGTTAACCAAAAACCAAGCTAGGTAAAAATTTAAAAATTCAACTTCATCTTGTTTTAGTATAATAAAATATCATTGCCTTATACTTACAAGTAAGAGTTATGAGACATCACTTCTGTAGATAATTTGTTTACTGACTTATTGGATTGTGAGGCTGAGAGGAATTACTGAGAAAAAAACATTCTATCATAAATTTTCTTGTAAACTGAATCCAAATGCATCTAAGTGACAATGCCAATGTGTCAAGAGTACAGGTACTAAAAAGAAATTAAAAAGATAAACAGTGCATTTATTTTTCTCTTTGGGAAAATAAAAACTCAAATAAAAATGAGTTAAACCATTGGCATGTAATGACTTATAAAGCCACTGTTAGGTGTGGAATTGTTCTTTCCCCCACCTCAAAAAAATTATAAAACCCTAATAATTCCCTATACCACAGGATATGCACATATGTGGATGTAGGTTTTTAAACATGTAATTTGATTAAAATGAGGTTGGAAGGGTGGGGTCATAACCTGAGATGACTGGTGTCCCTATAAGAAGATATAATTAGGACACAGACACTGCTGGAAAACATGTGCTGCCTGTGTGATTCCTGTAGAACAAAATCCAGGCTTTTTGGTCCAGCATTTAATGTCCTTTGCAGCATGATTCCATCAACCTACAAGGTTGGTCACCTACTGCTATCCTGGAGCTCCAGTTCAGCTGTCACATGTGTCTGTGAAGCCTGATGGTTCTCTGTGATGTGTCCTTCTTTCACCTGCCTCTGTCCTTATACCCAGAGTCCCTTGGGCTCTCCCCCACCCATTACAGCTCATCCAGTAATCTTGGCTCCGCCCAGGACCTACCTTCACTATCTGTGCTGTTCAGTTGGTACATAATCTAAACCTTAAACATGGCTCTATATTTTAGATTATACTGCTATCAAAGCTTACATACCTTTGCACACATTTATTCAACACACATTTTGAAGTTTTTCTATATCACAGAATTAATAGGCACTTGGAATAGAATGTCAATATATGGATTCTGTATTTTTAGTACTGTTAATGATTACAGTTTAGACTTAAAATGCCCCACAAAGGCTATACTGAATGTTGGATTGGCCAACTGATGAGCTTTGGGAAGGTCATTGGATCATGAGGGCTCTACCTTCATTTATGGATTAATCCACTGAAGGATTCAAAATTTGATGGCATTTTGGGAGTGATGGAAACTTAGAAGACCGAACTTGCTTGAATGAAGTGGGTCAAGGGAATATAAACATAGAAACTATGACCATATCTTGTTTTGTGTGTGTGTGTGTGTGTGTGTGTGTGTGTGTGTGTGTGTGTGTGTGTGTGTTTCCTAGCTGCAGTAAGGTGAACAGCCTTCTCCATCACATCACCCACCACCATGATATTCTGCCTCACCTCAGGCCCATTCCAATGGAGCCAGCTCACCATGGGACTAAAACTGTGAGCCAAAGTAAATCTTTCCTCCTTTAAGTTGTTATTCTCAGGTATTCTGTTACAGCAACAGAAAGCTAACTAAAATGGGGGAAAGAAAACTTCACCCTTTTGTTACATAATGAACTTTATTGAGCATTAGCTAGAAGTCAGAAAGCATACTATCCAGTGGGAAGTGAGGTTTATGTCCTGTAAGGGAAAGAGGCCTGCAGTAGATCTTCGTATTGCTTTACAATCCATTGATAAGCCCTTCATATTGTGATTGCAGCAGAAGAAGGAAAGAATAAGAAGAAAAGAAAGAAAGACCAAGGCAGTCAGCACTCTACTACCTGTAGAACTTACCCTGACACATCCAAGAACCCTGGGAGCTGATCTCTGAAAGCCAGGAAACTTTCACCATAGTAATAGAAGAGAGGGTTTTCAGTTACTGCTGCCTTGGCCTGATGGTCAAGTCAGGGATCATTGACTCACACTTCTATAATGGTATCAAAATGCGAGATCCTTGCTTACTCTCCTCACTGTTGTCTTCCTAAAATATGAAATGCTTTTGAGGTTACTGACAAGAATAATGAAGGTTATTTGTTTTAAGTAACCTCCAGTTCAGAGCATGATGTTGGGACACAATCAAGATCACAGATCAGATGTCTTCAGTCAATCTTCAGATCTTACTAGTTTTTAAAATAAATTTTATTGTGTATTTTGAAACCATCAGGGTTTTTCATTAGTAACAATTTGTCTATCAACTTGATAAATGAAAACAACAAAACAATGCCACCTACCTAAATTGACAAGTAACAAGTAGTAGCAAGGACCAAGGTACCTATAGGTTAATATGTGCAGACTCTTTTTCTTGTCATTATTCCCTAAATAATAAAGTGTAACAACTGTTTAAATAGCATTTGCCTTGTATTGGGCATTATAAGTAATCTAGAGATTGAATCTGAAGAAGGGTGTGCATAGATTACCTAACGGACTTGAGCATCTAGTGATTTTGGCATTTGATGGTGTCCTGGAGTTGGTCCTTTGTGTGAACATGGAAGGGCAACCATGTGAATGTTACAACCTAGATGTATTAGAATATTGGGTGAAGGGTAATAGATAACACAGATCAAGCTGACTTAAATAATGATAAAATTTATCAGCTTGTAGAACATTAGCTGTAGCATATTTGGCCCACACTACAGAGGTAGGGCCAGCTTCAGGGTTGGTGGATTCAATCATTCTATAATGGTACCAAAATCCCAGATCCTTGCTTGATCTCCTCACTGTCATCTTCCTGAAAGATGACATGGATGTGAGATTACTGGCAAGAGCTATGGAAGCTATCTGCATCTTCATTTTAGCCTGACAAAAGTAGACAGTTTCTTAGGTTTCACTCTTAAAAAGCAGAAAGACCTCTAGCTTCCCAGTTTCAGGTAGTCCTCCCCTATTTCTCACTGGCCCAAACCTATGGAGGCTTATGCCATCCCTCCCAGGTGAGGAGGGAATATTATAAGAATGAATGGCTCAACTGGATACTGTGGGTGATGGAGGGTCAGAATTTGATGCTGGGCACTGAGGGAAATATGAGGGGAAAACATACTTCATTTGTATCTTTGCTTGCAAAATGATATTTTAAAATAATTCTTACTGTTAGGAAGCAAGGAAGTTGACCTAGGGGTTGCCTAATAACTTTCTAAACACACTTTTGTATTTGACTTTTGCATTTGATTATTTGACCTATGTTTTTATTTATTCTCTGCACATTGTTGTTGCTGTCTTTCCCTAGTAATTTTCTCCTTTTTGATTATTTCCTGTAAGTCTACACCTTTCATTCTCAGTGGGGCTGTGAAATAATAGTGCCTTCAATACTCAAAGTTGACAAAAACAGTCCTCGTGATTGAAGGATCTTAGTACTATAACACCCTATATTATTAATAGCTCAACCCTTATATGACAAAATTTTATTCCTTAATAATTAGCATTTCTTTTAGGAAGAACTTAAGTTGAATTTTTAATTTTAGTTTAGTGTTTCTTTTGGGACTAGAGGAACAATGAAGATTAAAAAACACTATTTTAAACTAAGAAAAGGATCTCTGACTATGTTTTGTAAGGTTACTGCACTGGATAGCATTCTCAGAGAGTTAATAGAATTTATAGAAATAAAGGAGATATATTCACAGGACTTACAAATGTGAGAAGAGAGGTAGTTCAAAATGGTGATAAGCACATGCAGAAGCTGAAGTGTCCAGTGGCTGCTTTTGTGCCATAAAGAGATCAGTTTGAGATTGCAGGAAAGCAGGTCCAAGCCTGCAGTGGACTGTAGTCCAAAAAAATAAAGCAAAAGCTGGATACTGAAGCAAATCTGCAATGAAGATCAGAGATGTGAAGACAAGAGCAAGTCCATGTCTGGAGACTCAGGCCCAGGCCAGAGCTTTTCCAGAAAAAAGTGTAACCATGTTTCTTCTTCCTGCCTTTACTTAGTTCAAGATGCCATTTGGGGCTCACACACCCAGGGAGAGCTCATCCCTCAGTATTTCCTAATTTCAACAAATTGACATAATCCCTCCAATGGTCACAGTTACCATAACAAATCCTAGCAATTCGAATACTTAAAAAAATAGAAATTTATTATATCTCAGTTCTGAAAGCAGAAGCCAAAAGTCAAGTTGTGATCACAGCCTTGTTCCTTCTCAAGATGTTGCAAGGAGAACCTATTTCCTCATTTGTGGTTACTTTGATATCTGCTTCTATGGTCACATTACTTGCTCCTCTATGTCTTTCATGAAGATACTTGTCATTGAATTTCAGGCCCATCTACATAATTCAGGATAATCTCAAAATCCTTAATTATGTCTGTAAAGACCCTTTTCTAAGTAAGGAAATATTCACCCATTTCAGGGATTTGATGCCAGCCTATCTTTTGGGGGCCAACATTTAATCATTACCTTGACAAGTACACATCCTAATCAAAATCAGGTAAACAGCAGGAAGCCTAATACATCAAGTCTTTTTTGGTCTGTTGCTTGATTCCCTGATGTCAATCAATGGTGATTTTTAAGATTTTGTAATGTAATATGTTATGATTGAATGTGTCTCCCCAAAATTCACATGTTGAAACAATGTGACAGTATTAGGACACGGAGCCATAAAGGGTTAGATGAGGTCTTGAGGCTGAGGCCCCACCCATGGTGAAATCTCTTGTATTACTTAAAAAAAAAAACAATGACAGCTCTCTCACTCTCACATTCTGTGGCACTCCATGCCAAGAAAAGGCAAAGTGGGGATTTAGCAGGAAAGCAGCCATCTTCAAGCCACAGAGTCCCCACCAGGACCCAACACTGCCGGCATCCTGTTCTCAAATTCCCAGCCTCCAGAACAGTGGGATAATAAATTTGTGTTGATTAACCCATCTATCCCAGGCATCCTGAGCATATTTATTATACAATGAGAACAAAACTTCTCAATTACACCACCAGAGCTAACACAGAGAGACTTAATCACAAGCATGAACAGTCTCTCTCTTCCTCATTCAGTTGGAGATACACTTCCGTGCAGAGTGTCCCAAACCTATCAGGCACTCCAGCCTTCTCTAGAACTTCTTGGGAGTTGCACAGTTGAGTCAGGGAGCGTTGGGGTCTTCAGGGCCCAAGAGCCTCAGCAACGCTGACCTTGGCTGAGTTCATTGCTTTCCACGAAGAAATGTTACTATTTGTAAAGTTGTTTTGCTTAAACACAGGAACTGCGGTTTAGTTAATTAAGAGACTGAAAAACAACTGGAGTATGCCATCCTCCTTCCTCTACTCATTTCCTCCCCCTGGGAGAGCCCCATTCCACCCCGCTGGTTGAGGCCTTGCTGATTGGCCCAAAGTAACAACCTCAGTCTATTTAAGCCCCTGAACTCCGTAAATAAATTTAAAGTGGTGTTCACTGAAACGGCTCCCAGGGTGTGTTACTCTGTCGTCTGATTCCTCCTCTCGGGAAGGAGACCCCTACATTTGGCGCCTGAACAGGGACCTGAGGCAATCGGAGTGACCTGAGGTGATCAGGTAAGTGCGGGATTGGACCCCCTTGTCGTCTGCCCACAAAGGTGATGACGGCAATGCTTCTCTTTCCCTTTCTCCTTCTGCTCCCCTAGCAGATGCCCCCGAAGCCTATCACGGCTGCTTTGCCCACGTTTACTGCTTTGGCACCACCCCAGCTTCCCTCTCAGCCACCTCCATTCCCTGAGCTCCAGGCTCCTCCATCGCACCCTGTAGCAGGTTTTTCTAATTCTAATAGGCCAAACTTGCCCGAGGCTCCTCCTTTCCAGGCCTTTCCAGTCAATGTCAACCCCACCCAGCAGAGGCCTTTACAATGGTATCCTCACAATTTCATACTCTCAAAAACTTTAAAAAGGCTGTTAAGGAAGATGGCCCTAGAGGAGCATTTGCTGAACAACTGCTGGAATCCACTGAATTAAACTGCTCTCAGGATTGGAAGGACTTATGCCCAGCTGCTCTTTCTCATTCCACCTATCTTAAATGGAAGGCCTTCTTCTATGATGAATGTGAACAAGCTGAAAGAAATAAACAATGCACCCTTCTGGGGCAAGGAAGTTTTACAGGGTGAAGGCCATTTCAAATGCAAGCCATGATGAGGACAGTTTACTCTGACCAGTTCCGCATGTGTGCCCTTAGGGCATGGCGCAAACTCCCTGCAGAGGATGGAGCACAGTCTCTGCAAGGCCTTAAACAAAAGGCTATAGAATATCTTATTCAGTTTACAGATAGGGTCACCAGTTAAAAACATAGTTACTGATAGTCATTATTGTGCTACATTATTTCCATTGCTGCCCTTTGCTCATTGTGTCTTTAATGTCTCTAGCCTGATTAGTACCTTGCTTGCTAGTATTCAGACTCTGCTAGAGAGCTGCTCCTCCCCACTATCTGTCCAACATATTGGAGCACATAGCAAGCTTCCTGGTCCTCTTGCTGAGGCCAGTGATATGGTGGATCTTCTGACCCAGCTCACTGCCTTTTCTGTAATGGAACAGGCCAAACAGTTACATCTTAGGTTCCACCAATCTGCCAAAAGCTTCCGTTTCCTTTTTCCAACACTTCCTATTGAAACATGCAAACAAATTATTAGAGACTGTCAAAGATGGGCTCCCCTTCTGCCTTTGGGTCCATTACAACCTGCAGGGGTAAACCCAAGAGAACTTAAGTCCAATGCTTTATGGCAAATAGATGTCACTCATCATATTCTTTTAGGTAGATTAAAATACGTCCATGTCACTATAAGCACCTATTCTGGTTTCCTGGTAGCCTCTGCAGCTTCTGGAGAGTATACTAAACATGCAATATCTCATCTTCTAAAATATTTCATGATTATGGGTGTCCCACTGTCTATCAAAACTGATAATGGCCCTGCATATAGCAGCAAAGGATTTCAAACGTTTTGCTCCACTTGGAATATTAAACATATCACTGGGATACCCTACAACCCACAAGCTCAAGGTATAGTAGAGCACTGCCATAGGAATTTAAAGTCCCTGTTACTAAAACAGAGGGGGGAATATGCCTCCCCCCACGATGCCCCTTACACAAGGCTCTCTTTACGCTCAATTTTCTTACTTTCCCTAAAGATTCCTCAGAAATGCCTGCACATAAGCATTGGGCTCCATTAACTGGACCTTCTGTGTTACCTTTAGTGGCCTGGAAAGATATCCAGTTCTTGGAAAGGGCCAGGTACATCGTTAACTTCTGGGAGAGGTTTTGTGTGTGTGTTTCCCCAGGATGAACCGCAGCAACCAATCTGGGTCCCCGCCCGGCTCGTCCACCCCTGGCTCTCCACAACCACCCACCAAACACATGAAGTGACTGACACTGGAGGAATAACAGAGACTTCCGTGACACGAGAGAGCGCTACCCAAAGGAAAACAACATAAGGCCACGTGGGGTGATCTCAAGGGCCCCACGGAGCAGGCCATGAGACTCGCTCCTACTTCAGGACCCTTGTCTGGCCCAGTGATGGTTACTCTTCTTTGTGCAGCTTTAACAGCCAATAGTAAAGCCAAACAGTAAAATGGAAGATCTAAGACAGTCCCACGGCAGAGATGTATACGTGAAAAGGCTGTTTGGACTAATATAACTGGGACTTCTCCCTATATCTTGGACTGGTCAAATCCAATGGACATATCATCCTCTTAGACTTCCTCCCCCGATTCCCTGTCCAGTGTTACAGAAGATGCACTGTCGATGGAAATGTGGTGGTCTGATTCTGGACAGAGACAATTGTATATTTAAAAATTGGGAGTGGCTATGGATGAGATAGAGCCTCACCCTACAAATATGCTTACAAAACAAAATGTCACTGCTTGTGTTGACACCCCGTATGTATTGTTGGTAGTGCTGCCGATATGTTTCCCTCCTGGTCAGATTTTTCCCACATATTGTATGGGTTGATTGTACTGATTGATTCTGCTTAATTTTTCCTTGTGTTGTTCACAGTGGGATGAAAGGTTTAAAAACTCTGGCCACTAACATAATGGTCTTAAGCTTTGTGGCAACCCCCCCCCCCCACCCCTCAGTTTTGGTGTATAATCAGGCTGGTAGTCAGAGACGGGTAAGATTTCTCTACAGTCAGGACAACCTAAGACAGGATGCATGCCATGCTGCATGTAGTCCAATGACGGGTAAGTCCTAGCTGTGAGGGGACCAATCTAAGACAGGCACAGTCTTTCACTGAAAAAGCTTTGCTTTAAAAAATAAAAAAGGGGGAGATGTTGGGGTCTTCAGGGCCCAAGAGCCTCAGCATCGCTGACCTTGGCTGAGTTCCTTCCTTCCCACGAAGTAATGTTACTTTTTATAAGGTTGTTTTGCTTAAACACCAACTGCGGTTTAGTTAATTAAGAGACTGAAAAACAACTGGAATATTCCATCTTCCTTCCTCTACTCATTACTTCCCCCTGGGAGACCCTCCGTTGGTTGAGGCCTTGCTCATTGGCCCAAGGTAACTACCTCAGTCTATTTAAGCCCCTGTACTCCCTAAATAAACTTGAGGCGGTGTTCACCGAAACTACTCCCAGAGTGTATTACTCTGTGGTCCCATTCCCTCCTCAGCTGTTCTGGGGTTCCCTGTGGGACGGGGACCCCTACAAGGGAGCACAAAAATACATAATTTCAGTGAATACAGTAAGAGCGATGCATATAAAACCAGGCTTCGAGGCTGGAAGGTGAAGTCCATGCTGCTACCCACAGAAAAGAACAGTGGTCAGGGGACTCCACGGAAGGAGTCCTGAGCAAGCATGCAAATCAAGGAACAGGTGGCAGGCATTCCAGCCAAAGAGAAGATTCTTAGCTACTGCATGAGCCCCTTTCCTCTCTACACCTGAGTCACTTGCAATTGTGGTCAATTTTAAGATGAAATAGTTTACTTAATGACAAGTAAATTTTGGAGCCTGTTTCTAACAAAGAAGCCTGACATGTGAGTCATTTTCATGTGACACCTCAGTCACAGATTTCCATGAAGGCAGCTTTTGCCAGGTTCCATGATACATTTCTCTTTTCAGAGGTACTGAGGCATGGAACAAGGTTAGAAGGCAACAGTGAACAGACAGGAGTCCCCTGGTATGGCATCCTCATCAAGTCACTGGTGACGTTAACTTAGTCCATTCACACTTAAAGTACTGTAGGCTGAGTAGCTTATAAACATTTATTTTCTCAAAGGGAGGCTGGAAGTCTAAGATCAAGGTGTCAGCATATTCCTAGAATTATTTCTTTCATTTTTGATTTAGATGGCATATGAATTTGGGAAGTGTTCCCACTACAGGGGGCAATCGCGACATAGCCAGGCAGTCCCAGTAAGAGGCTCTGCCTAGAATAGAACACTAAGAACTGTGGATGAGCTACCAAATCACAAAACAGATAATCCTTTTTGCTTTGATTACTGTAACTTTTGGGGGCCCCAGGAGTCTCAGAAACATCACAACATTAATTAACAAAGAGAAACAGAGTGGATCCTGGTGACAGGGTTCACGTGGGGCCTCTGTGGTGACAGTATGCCCAGCCTTGCCCAAGACAGCCAAGAATGCCTCCCGGAGCACTTCTCCAGACCACCTTTGCAGAAGCGATTTCTGCCCCTGTTCAGGACAGACAGATATTATGGAAGCATTCATGAATCAACAGAATATAAAGGAGATCCCCAGACCATTTCTGATGTGAAGGTAAGATGATCTGTTTAACATATATAACTCCTTGTTGACAGGGAAAAGGTCTATATAAAGACCCAAGATAACTTTAGTGTCATTACTTATTGTGCCTTATTGAATATTTATTAAGAATGTTTTTTGAACCAACTCTGAGAAAAAACTAAAACCTAATGAGAATTACCTGATTTGCCCAGTTTTCTCCTATCAAAATAGTTTCCCTTACCTTTTTTATTTCTGCTTTTGCTTTTTGGAGCTGGAACTAATCGCAGCACCTCATACATACTAAACATGAGCTCTACCACCAAGCGACATCTCTAGCCATTTTTTGTTTATTTGCTTATTTTAGAAGATAACGTTTTTAAGAACAGAAAACATTGATTTTTTTGAGTATTAATGCTAAACCTTGAATGTTTTTCTGTGACGTAGTTCATATAGCAATGAAACAAAATTATCAACTGCTTTCTACAAAAATTGCTACAGAAATAATCCTGATAAACATGTGAAACTAAGATCTAAAGACGTGCTATTTTTAAAATCAGAGTTTCCCATGGTAAACTTAATAAGTATTAGTCTCTACAGCGAGGTCATTTTACGTTCCCAAGGAGTAATCATTTTCCTATTCAGAGTTGTGTGAATCTTTGCAGAAAACACAATGTTAATCTTAAATCCTCTTAGCTATTAATAGAAGCATCTCTTACAAGGTTATTCGGTGGGGGCAGGAGGTGGCCAGGCGTTAGTCCCTATCAAATCATGGGCAGAGCTTAGAATTAAATGCTGGGAAATCATACCACATCTGTCCTGTTTTCTGTTAATACTGTAAAACACACCTGTCCCTACTGAGTGACCTATAGCCTGATGATAACAATTATTACTTTTTTATCTGATTCTCAATTTAATTCTCTAGAACCTTTCCTTTGATTTATTTTAATCAGTGGTCACAAGCCAGAGTAAAGTTTTTAAAAATAGTCATTAAAAAGCTTTTCCAGAAGAAGGAAATCTTCTGACCATTGCTTTTGAACTATCAGACACACACGAACAAATAACATTATTTTTCACATACTGCTGTCATCACCTGTGCACTTGTCCTTATGAAACTAGAACAAAATAAAAGGAATGCTCGTCATCCGAAATTAATAGACATCTAAAAGTAGGCAAAATATGCAATAAAATTTTTTTTGAGACAGGCTGGTCCTGAATTCACTGTGTAGTTCAGACTGACCTCAAACTCATGGCAATCCTCCTGCCTCAACCTCCCTGGGATTACAGATGTGGATGACTTTGCCTGGCTCAGGGCCTTGTGCTTGCTATGCAAGCACTCTAACAATTCTGTACCATTCCTCCAGCCTAAAACATATTTTTAAAAGGTAGAATTTGGCAGCTGCTCTGAGAAAACAGCAACAACAATGATAAATATATATGTGTATATCTATACATAGTTATATATCTGTACTGTGTATAGCTATATATGTATGTTATACACCACATGTGACAGCCATTGTTATGTGTTGTGTTCATACAGTCCAAGCTGCCACCCTGACCTCTTTAACCCAAGGAAACAGCTTCCAGCCTGTACTGAAGCAGATGAGGGTAGCAAACTAGCAGGGGGGTTCTGCTGGGCCGCTATTGGCCATTTCAGTTTTGCTTTCCTTTTTTATGGTATTGCATCTCAATACAGAAAGAGAAGACATATCCCTCTCCTAGAAAATACAAGTGTGGTAGCATTCAATTCATTAATTTTTCCCACTATTTTTATTAACTTAAATATACAATACATAATGTTTACAATGAACTTGAGTATTCTGTGCACATATATATCATATCAACTTTACAATCCCTTCCCATTTTTGACCCTCCCACGCCCTGCCTATATCTTCCCCTCAGCTCCAGCTATCACTTCATGTGGTTCTATAGAATGTCTGTGTTCTGGGTTTCCCAAGTCAGAGAGACTATACAGTACTTAACATATTCGATCTTCTGCATCTAAATCATTTCACTTAAATCACCACTCATTAGCTCAGCTTCCTGTTCCTTGAATGGGTCGCAGTAGTTAAATCTTGATGCCCCTTCTCTGAGTCTAGGCAATTCCTTTATTGGGATATTTGCCAAAAGTTCTTTTCTTTTTTCTATATTTTGCTATATCTTTGTTGATGTTCTTAAACCTGGCCTTACCCACCAGTCCACATAAGAACTACAAGCATGTAATTCAAAAGACTAGTAAATATGAGAAAGAAGAAAAAAATTTAAATTTCAAATGCCTTAGCTGAATACTGAAAGGTACATGTTTGTACATTCATAGGGTTATCTTTACATCAATCAAATTTCTTAGGATAAACTTACATGAAAGACCTAATAAGTGAATTGCTACAATAAATGAACTGAAAACTATATCAGATTGCTGCATTAAATGAACTGAAATCCACATCACATAAGTATACTTAAAGTAACAGACGCGGAGGCAAATTTAGTTATTTCAGAATTTTTTAAATTTTCATAACTTACTCTCATTTCTTTGATTACTAACATTCTGCTGGATTTGGTTTATAGTTTTATCTGCCTGTCCATCCATATATCCATCCATATATTCATCCATATATATTTTTAAAAGATTTTATGTCAATTCCCTATGTTGCATGTTATTATTCAGTTTTGCACACTACTATACTATTAATAATAATAATGATGTGGGGAGATTTCACAGATTTTATAGAAAAGCTGATACTGTTTTAAAAGTATATCAGTGAACTGATTTAAATACCAATCTATTTTTTATTACATTTTCTCTTTAGATGTTACCTTTCCTCCAAGCTATTTTGGTGCTGCTTATCTTTCTGAGTCTCTCAAAGAGGATAAACTCACATTCAACATCAAAAAAGTGAATTGTTACATTAAACAAGCTTAAGACTATCAATTTGCTACATTAAATGGACTTAAGTCTGTATCACATAAGTATACTACAGTTAAAGCAATAGAAAGATATGCTTAGTTATTTCAGATTTTTTTAACTTTCATATATTGTTTACTCATATATCACTGATTATTAACATTTTGCCCAATTTGGTTTATCCTTTTACCTATCAATTCATCCCTAATTTCATGCATAGCTTTACTTTTTTCTCAGCTCATTCTCCTCTAGCTGTTGTCGCTTTTTCTCTGGGGTCATTGGTGTCACTGGCCTTCCTTTCACTTTGTAAGTTTCCTTCAAGTGTTCTCTGCAACGCTGGCTCAGTGGCTGCAAATTTCTTTAAGCTTTTTATATCATGGAAAGTTTTAATTTATCCCTCTAATTTAAATGATAATTTTGCTAGATATAGCATTCTTGGTTGGCATATATGTTCTCTTAGGGCTTGGATGACATTGCTCCATGATCTCCTGGCTTTTAGAGTCTGAGTTGAGAAGTTTGCAGTTATCCTGATGGGCTTATCTTTGTAGGTCACCTTCTGTTTTTCTCTTACAGCTTTTAGTATTTTCTCTTTGTGTTTCTAGTATTTTAACTATGATATGTTGTGAAGAGGATCTCTTCTGATCAAAGTTGTTTGGCGTTCTATATGCCTGCAGTAGTTTCATGTTCATTTCTTTTGTTAGATTTGGGAAAGTTTCTTCCATAATTTCATTGAAGGTGACTTTTAAGCCTTTTGTTTTATCCTCAGTCTTCTCCTGAACTCCCATAATTCTGAGGTTGTTTCTCTTTGAATCATCTATCAGCCACTGTAATGACTTGTTTTCTTCCTTTTTTACTTTGTGTTCTTTATGTCCTGTATGTGCAGCTCAATAATTTTATCTTCTAGGTTTGACATTCTATTCTGAAAATGTTGGAAGTGGTTGCTTATTATTTCCTGTGTGTTTTTCATTACCTGAATATCTGCATTCAATTTTTTTTATATCTCTGTTGTGTTCTTCTCTAATTTCTTATATTACCTTCATTCTCTTCTGGTTTATATTTTCTTTGTTCTCTTCTAATTGCTTTTCAATGTTTGCTATTAGCTTAGTTATGTCCTGGCGTATCTCTTGCATTATTTGTTTCATTTCCTGTTTTAATTCAAAGTATTTCTGGGCCCAGAAGCTACCATCTTTTTCTTTCTTTTTTTTTTTTTTTTTGTCTTTTTCATCTTTGGATTCTGCTATTTCAGGATCCCTGGTATAATTTTCTGGGGTGTCAGGTCTTTTTATAGGAGCTATATTACCATGTTTCCTCATGGTTCTGCTGTTTCTGGTTGTCTCTGGCTGCCTGTCTCTGGTGTGTAGGAAAAAAAGAGTTTGGTGAAGGCCCAGTCCTAGATGCCTCTGGAAGCCTCTGGCCCAAGGGACAGACAGGGCAATGGAATTCCCAGTCCTATATGCCTCTGGAAGCCTCTGGGGCTCAGGATTGACAGGGTGATGGAATTCCTGGTCTTAAATGCCTCTGGCACACAGGGCAGCAGCGACCTGGAAGCCTCTGGTGTGCCTGGAAGGACGGGGCAATGGTTCCCCTTTTGAGGTGTCTTGTTTGCCCCTGGACTCCTCAGCAAAGCTCTTTCGCCTGTCCTGGCTTCCCTCCCCTAGGGTAGGCTCTCCACCCTCCCTCGGAGCTGTGCCCACTACACTGAGAAATTCAGGAAATCAGCAGCCTTTATTCCCTCTTTTCTCCTCTCTCTGCCTCTTGTGCCAGTTTCTTCCTAGGCACTGTTTAAGGGTGACCCCAAAAGCCCTGATGTGCTCTTCTGAGCTTTCTTTTACTCTTCAGGGTTCAGACTTGGGCTTTTTTTTTTTCCTTCCTTCTTTTTTAAATGGCTCCTGCTTATGTCAATGCCTGTTTTGGTTCCTGAGCACTGCTTCTGATCTGGGCTTCTGGGGACCTTACGTTGCATTTGTAGTATACACTACCCATGGGTTCGTTTTTTGGAGCCTGGGGCTGCCAGCTTCTGACAATTTCCACATCTCCCAGATCCATGCTTAATTCAGACTGAGGTTCTGGCTTCCAGGCTTTCCTCTGCCTGTGGTCTGTGGATGCTGGCAGCTCAGGGCCGTGCCGAGTAGTCTCCTGTTTTCCTCCTCTTCCGATATGACTTCAGGATTTCTCACCTACCCGTGGCCTCCTGCCCATTGTTGGGGTGCTGTGTCCTCTCCCAGATCCGTCAGATGTTCTGGTCTCCAGGTGGGCTTCCTTCATCGGCAGCTGCCTGCGGCTCCAGCCATTTGCAGCTGACCTGCAGTGGCTTCCTGGGCTGCTGGGATTTTTTTTCCTCTGCTTTCAATGTTCCTTCGGGATTTCTGACCTTCCCCTGGTTTCCTTTCAGTTGTTGGGGTGCTCCTCTCTGTCCTACCTACACTGAACATGCATTTTCTAACTAAATTCTCGACTTTTTGAGTGGGTTGATGAGGGGACCTTGTGCAGCTCTGTTACTTGGCTGCCATCTTGACTGGAAGTCACTCAAATTCATTTATATTGACAAATGATGTATCCTTAGTATCTGAAAAAAATTTAGGCTAGATGCTGTGAGAAGCTCAGAGAAAGACATAAGATGTAAAAAATACATCTAGTTTGGAAAACAATTTAGTTTCTTACAAAACTAAGGATGAAATTTCCATATGATCCTACGGTTTCACTGTTAGGCACTTATTCCAGATAAATGAAAATATACATTATGCAAACCATGTGTGACAGTTATCTACAACAGAATGATCTGTAATGGCCTGGAATGAGTGACTCAACAACACATGGTCCATGCACCCCTGGAGTACTACAGGGCAACTATGTAGAGCAGATGGCTGATGCCCAATGACTTGCACAGATCTCAAGGGAATGGCAATGAGTAGCAAAACGCCAGTCTCCAAAAGTCACTACTTATGATTCCATTTGGTCTTGAAAGAAAGTTATAGAGTTAGAGAACAGAGACTAGGGACAAATAAGATGGTGGGGATAGTGACACACAAGTGTGCTTTAGAGGTATGGAGCAGTTCTGGGTTTTGATCATAGTGAAAGTTGCAGAAACCCACACATGATAAAATTGCATGAAACTATGCACACACAACCACATGTGTACATACACAAGTGCATATAATACCTGTAGGAAGGAGTTCTGTGAGTGAATGACAGCAGTGTCAGTGTCCTGGCGTTGGTACTGCACTATCATTAGTTATGCAGTCTGCAGAGGAAACTGGAACAAGAGTGCGTGGTGCTGCTCTCTCTATATAGATTTTTTTGGCAAAATTCCTGTGAATCTACTTCAACGTGAAAAGTTAAAGGCAGGTTAGACTAACATTGTGATGCATGGATTGTCGTGGTTCTCCTGGCTGTTCCCTTCATTGGATCCTTGCCCAACTTCATTATGTCAGGGGCACTGATGTTCTCAGACCTGTTTTAGAGGTGAAAAAAAACAAGTTTAGAAGTACTATTGGCTGAGCGTTATAAACCTGGTATTTTACTGCTCAACCTCAATCGCAAACAGCCTCTGGTGGGATCCCCAGAGAGCTACATGAACCTTCCACAACTTGGTCAAGGATAGGTCCTTCAAGTCTGGGTGGTGTTCTGAGTCCCTGGGAAGCCCAACAGTGTAGCAGAACTACCAGGCTTCATGCATCTTTCTGAATGAATTCTGCCCCAAATATTCCAATATTCCAGCAGGGGCCACGATCTTACAATAAACAAACCAAATCCCTGCACATATGTACGCATATTCACACTCTGGTCTTCATCAGGATTTCTGCTTCCTTTCAAGCCAAGGAGTGTAAACAGGAGGCAGGATGTTCCTAGATGTTAGCCATAGGAAGGAGAATAGGTGTCACAGCCACACTGGTGGGAACACAAATCTCCATCGATTCAGATATATCTGTGTATGTATATGTACAGATATTCCTCCTCATAATAAGCATGCTCAGAGCCCAGCCAAGAGAAATGCTTCCAAAGAATGTCCTTCAGCTTACTGCAACGTCAGTGCCCTTTGAGTATGATCGGAAATGCTCTCCTATTCCAGACGAGCTGGTCAAAGCACTTCTGAGTGAATGGAGAAAAATAAGTTCAAGATTCCAAAAGACAACTACAAAAACAATGGATCTCTGTATGATTTTATAAAAAAGGATTGAGGAAAAAAGAAAGGTAAAATAGTAAGAAAGTGATTACCTTTTTTTGTACCAGTGCCTAACTTTGATGTATTCAGAAGGTAAAATTATTCCACCTGCCTCCGTTTGTGACAAGAGTTCCCCAAGCAGAATGATGTTCCTTGTCAACTTTCTGAAGGCACTTTGAAAAATTACACAGTAATTAGCAAAATGTTTAAGATCTCACATGCATCTTTAGGAAAATGCTCATCTGGAAGAGTCGTCGTGATTCTGTGATTCTTTCTGGCCCAGGGAGTGTGCACCGGCTTGGTGGTAGCCTCGCATGCCCACTGTAGGGTGTTTCCAGTGAGGCAAAGGTCAGATGACTCAACATTATCCAGGCTCAGCTGTGGGTCCTCAACGAGCCATGTTTGCACTGTTTTCCTGATTAAGGATTACAGTGAAGACATGGGAAAAGTGAAAAATGCTCTTTAGTGATTTAGCCTCTAGCTCATAAAACCAGGAGAATTTACATGGTACAAAGGGTACAGAGTTTCAGTTAGGAGAACCTTATTCTATTTATTCCTATTGCTCAGCATGGTGACTATAAATAATAATTGTTTATTTTCAATTTGCTGAAGGAGATTTTTTTACTGATGCAAAATATTTATTCCAAGTTAGTTATTTTATGCAGTAATTTCCCCCTCAACAGACCTGTGATAATCACATCACTTAAATTTGTAAAAATGTTATCAAAACAATCTTAATCGTTGAAATCTCACAAAATTTATATTTTACAATCTACCCTGTATATCAAGGTTGCAAGAATAACACAACATTTTCTATACCCAAACGTTTTACATCTGTACCCCAAAAGGAAAAGGAAAACAAAAACCCATATACTTGGTTAAGGGCTAAAGTTACCTGAGCAGCCAAAAATAAAACACCCAAATCACTAGTATTAATTTAATACAATCGTAATGCCAGTAGTCACTTTGTCATTGACAACGGTTGCTTGAGCACAGGGGTGGGTGTCCAGGGCTGGCGGTAGCCACTAACATTGTACACCAGCGTGTCTTCCTTTCCGTCTCTGCACCGCCAGCTCCCACCTGTGTTCTGCCCCATCTGTACTGTGTGTATCTTAATCTTTCCACCACACAAACTTCCATTAAGCAGATAACATGGAAGAGCAACAGCAAAAACTCAATAAGCCAACTTCTCTCTCTTTGGGATATGATTATTTCCCTTGTGCATGAAGTATTCAAAAACATAAGAAAAAGAACAGTATTCTGTATAGTCCCTAAACACACAAGCTGAGTTTACTGGACCAGATTAACTACGAGCACCAAGATTTTTTGAAACTTTTAGGAGAGTGGCAGTCAGGTTTAGATATGGGTTTTTTTCTTATCAGTATTTCAGAATATGAAAGTTCAGGTCTGGGGATGTAGTTCAGAAACAGCAAGGAAGCAGGAGTCTGCTTGCCTTGGTAGCTGAGTCCAGGGGTCCACAGAAAGTGCTAGAAAGACAATATGGCACCAGCAAGGCTGCAATCGCTGCATTTCCATGTTCTCACTTCACATTCCCCAGAGAGGGAATCTGGTCCAGCAGGGATGGGATACTCTAGCACATCTGTGTATCTCCTGTTCCTACAACCCTCTTCAAGAGAGCTTGGAAACTGTGCCCTATCAACTCAAGTCACCCTGGGGTCACAGATGGCCTGCAGGGTCTCCATGTCACCCTCTCTGCTCTCCAGAGTCAGATCATCTGGTACCCAGTCACACTGCTCAATGGGTATTTTTGCCTATAACTTATCAATAATGTATATAAATTTATGAAGTTTTCAAAAGAGTTGAGCAAAATATGACCTAGCAAAATGAATCTTAAAAAGATGTCTGAAAGAAATTATCGAAGCATTTGATACTAACAATTTCATGCCACGTTTCTGAATTCTATTAATCAAATAAATTTGATCTCTCCACTACCCCAAGATGGTCTTGGGACTTTCTTTTGTGACCATTTGCCCAGGAGCTCACATGTCCTAAAGGGTATTTTTGTAGTTTTCAGTTGAAGAGAGAGCTTTGTTGCCCCTGACACCTTCCAAGGAGCTTGCACTTCTAATTATATAGACTTTTTTTTTTTTTTTAAATCCAGAGCAAGTTTGAAGGACTGACTGAAAAATAACCATATGATCAGCAAATAAAAGCCAAGTATTGCTACTTCCTTTTTCCTGTTCTTGTCTTTTCTTAAAAATACCTACAATCCACGTTCATTCCCCTGAGTTGCAGTTTTGTAGAAGAAAGCCAAACATCACCCATCACTTACTGGGCCAAGGAGTCATACTTTGGAGGCAGTCAATGCCCCATGTGCTGTGTCTCTTACAACAGCTATGAGGGGTCAGGTGGAGATGAAGGCTGAGAGGCAGGAGGCACCAGTCCATTAGCTGCACCAAACTGGGAAATAAAAAATTTGCCTCCCTAGCCCCTCTCACCCACCCTTCACCTTAGACTTTCCAGGCCTCCCCACCCCCTGGCATACGCTAGGTACCTCATTTTCTGGTCTGGTTTATCCTTTTAGGGAAATATTAACAATAAACTTCAAAGTCATACACACCTAGATGAAAATGTGTTAATATTTTGGCCTTACTCAAAATCTACGGGGGATATTCATATTGGATGCACAAGAATGCTCTTCTGATAATGTCATCTGGGGCACCTAAAATCTGAGCTGGAGAAAGACTTAGGGTCAGGGGCTATCTCCAGCCCCTCTTTAGAAGCCATGCTGTTGCCTGGTCCAACACCCACCAGCAGCTGGCACTTGTTTCATCTGTTAACTACACAGAGAGAATAGTGCTCCTGTGACCCCCTCTTCATTTCAAAAAGTCCTTTTTTAGGTAGTCTTGAGCAGAGGCCAGTTTATAATTCTGCTTGCACATTCATTAGAAATGGGGGGGCGTGTTTATTGAGGTAAGTGAGATTATAAGGAGAAAAAAAACCAATGATTTTAGATTTTAGGAAGCTCCTTCTGGGTCAAGATTCCGAGCTGGGCTATTCCTTCTTGGTACACAGCCTTCCGCCTCACGCCATATGCAATGAACCTTCCCCAAGAGCCCACGGGGAGAGGGGAGGCGCTTATTTTTCAATTATATGTTAAGAGCAAGGAGTAAAAGAGTGGTGAATGGTTCCCTCTGGTGGCAAATCGAGCATTGCAGCTTTCCAACCTGCAAAACCTGAGGCTCAGCTGAAACTCAATGAAGTGTGGTAACTTGAAGATGTCTTTTTTCCACCAGCTAAAAGGTTTAGAAATGTGCTTACTTCTGATACAAGCTACCACCAAGGCAGTATGGTGTCATAAAAACTAATTTCTGGGATTGCAAGAACTGGTTTCTGAACTCAGGTCTAACTGGGTCTCCTTCTTTGGGTCTTGGCTTCATCACCTATCAAATCA
Source organism: Ctenodactylus gundi (assembly GCA_004027205.1). Taxonomy (NCBI): domain Eukaryota; kingdom Metazoa; phylum Chordata; class Mammalia; order Rodentia; family Ctenodactylidae; genus Ctenodactylus; species Ctenodactylus gundi. The sequence goes on from PVKB01001102.1 coordinate 150,605, forward strand.
TAACAGTAATACTTCTGTACAATTTTAGTAGGTTATTTTGAAAAAATCAAATGAGGTATCTTACGTAAAATTCCTTAGGCTGAGGGCATAACTCAGTGGTACAGCACTTGCCTAGCACTCATGAAGACCTGGGTTTGATTGCAGCCATCCCCCTCCAAAATAATCTTAAGCTAAAGATATGAGATCTTGTTTTAATCAGTGCTTCAATTCTGTAAAGCCTGCATCAGTGTATCCAGGTTCCCATCAGCCCTGTGCTGCTATCCTAGGAACTCCTAAGACCCGATATGCATACTCTATAGCCAGTTTCTCTCCAGTATAAATAGTTGTTAACCTAGCTATACATGGAGATGACTAGGTTAGCAACCATCAGTACTGACTGGACACATGATAAGAAGCAAGTCAATATTGATCAGTCAACTGATTAGTACACAGAAATGCATTATTCCCCTACTGCATTCCTATAATGTGAAATGAAACCTTAATCAGTAATACTGCATTATTTTTTGTACTTTTCAAACTAAAATTATTAAAATCATCCTTTAGGATAATGTCTTGTAGGTCCTGAATAATTTTTTGTAATGTTAATTATTAATCCTGAGTGACCCTCATAAAGTGTCACTTCAAGTCAGTGCAGACCTCCCCGAGAAAAACATCCCTTTCAAAACACGAGGTGGAGCTATCCAACTGGGAGAAATCAATGACAGCTTACAAATTCTGGGCGGGCAGCCAGGCCAGATGAGAGAGCACAGTCCAAGAATGGCCGGGTTCTGCACTGCCAGCATGAGGCTTGCACAATGCTGGGTTTATTGGGAACCACTGGACACGCTACAACGCACACCTGGCCTTCCTGAGCCCTGTCACAAATGATCTGCTTGGAACCGGACAATATCCTCCTTGTTTTCGCCATCTTGTTTGTTGATTTTCAGGTTCCACCTCTGTGAAACTGAGAGATCTGGTCTAGGACCACAGGGACAAAGAGAATGCTCACTTTTACCTTCTTTGATGGGACATTTTAACAAACTTCTTAACAGCCAGGCTTCCAGTGCAACCATAGTACCTTCTACACCGATCCTCTTGTTTATTGCAACTGAAAAACAGATGAGACAAGATGTTTAGAAATTTAAAAGCTTATCTGCTAAAAATCCTTTTGTTACTAGAACTGCTGAGCGCATATAAAAGTAGAGAAAATAGAAGAATAAAACCTGTATTGCTCATTGTCCTGATGCAACAATTATCAACTCCTGGTCACACCATCTCTAAGTTCATTTATTTAACCAATATTCACTGAATACACATTTCTTTTTTTAACTTGGTAGTACTGAGTGTTGAGCCCATGGCCTTCACACTGAGCAACATCCCTAGCCCATTTTTCGTTTTGACTCTGAGATTGGGTCTCACTAAGTCAAGGTACCCAGGATGAGCTCAAACTTGAAATTGTCCTGCCTCAGCCTCCCAGAGTGCCAGGATTACACATACCTGCACCACTGGACCCAGCTGAGTACATACTATGTCCCATTACTGCTTATGTTTTGGAAGCACAGGTCTAAATAAGGTAAAGTTCTGAAGCTCCTGGAGTCCAGTGGGGTGGCTAATGGGGAAACACCATCACCACACAGCACAGTTAGGGCTGTGACAAGAAATAGCCAGCAAGCAGCTAAGCCACTTTGGAGAACTTCTTGAGAGGAAATGGCATCTTCACTGAGAGCTGAGACAGTAGGATAAGCAGGGGGTGGGTAGCCAGGGAGAGAGGAAGAGAAGCCACTTGGAAAGGACTTGATCAGCAGAGGGAAAAGTTGTTACAAAATCCCAGAAATGAGACTCAACAAGGAGATTTTTGGGGCTGGAGTACAAAGGAACAGTTTCAGAAGGACGGACCAGCAGCTCAGGTGAGCAACTCATGGGAGGTCCAGAACTCCCTCGAATTTGGTCTATCCAAAAAGGAGAGCCACAGAATAGTTAAACGGAAAGAAGTTGCATGATCACATTGGCCTTTTGGAAAGATGGCCCATTCTCAGGGTACAGAATGACAGAGGTGCCCCCTAGGCACAAAAGCAAGAATTGTTTAGGAGGCCTCTGTAATTTAAGAGACTTGGGGAGCCTTCCTTAGGGATGCTATCAGGGGTGGTTAGGGAGTCCTGGAGATCTATCTGGGTCCACACTGCTTCTGCTTCAGCTAAGACTGTTGTTTGGGATTGAGCTACGTGTGTGTGTGTGTGTGTGTGTGTGTGTCTGTCTGTCTGTCTGTCTGTCTGTCTGTCTGTCCCTGTCTCAGGGCACTGAAGACTGATGACACCACCGACATTGGGACAGAACTCAGAAGCTGGTCAAAAGTCCTAGACCGCATCTTCTCTAAGCCCCTCCTTGTGTGGAAGAGAAAGCCAAGGTAACCAAAGTCACAGCGTCCACCTCTGGCTGTGCACTCCTGCTTACCTATGGCTTTTCAGCTGCTGAGCCTTTGCCAACCTTCTGCTTTCATTTCATTAGCACTTCAGGAGAGCAGTGGAGCCTGGGGAAAGCTTAGCACGAAGGACCCAGTGTTGGAAACCTTTAGCTCATGGATACTCAACTGGAGAAAGAGAAGCTATTGTATTCTGAAGCAGCTCCATGCTTTGCAGTTTTCATGTTCGTATTTGCTCCTTGGATTTAGTGAGATTTTTTTCATTTCTCATTGTCACTGACAGCAATCTTTGAAAACACATAGGGTGAAATATTACAGTACAAATCCTTGTTAACTTGCTTTATATTTTCCTAAGGGAAAAGACATACGAAGTAAAAACCAAATGCATGATTTCCAATCAGATTAGACTGTGTCAGTCATTTTGTAAAGCTTTGCTATACCAAAATTAGAAGCTTTCTTGAAAAAAAAGAAACTTTATAGATTATACAAAGTTTCAACTATACTGCATTTGATTTCAGGATAACAATACTCTGAACTGCAAGAATTTAATTTACTAAAGGCCTTTGCTGTTGAACGAGGCAGATTTCCTTATGGCCTCACCTTATCGTATGCCTTTTACTCTTTGAAATGCATCGCTTCTATTATCTCTAAGGCCATGGGTAACTAAAAGATTCTTCCCTAGTTTTAATTAAATCAGGCCCTTGTAGAAGAGGTATTATTCTTTTAGAAATTCAGATTTACTAAGGGAAATGGTGAATCAGCAGCCATGTGACTAACAGACCTAGTAACTCTGGAACCAAAGTCAGTACTGCAATTTCCAGTGCAGGTTTGGACCGCTAAGTTAACCATGGAATTCTCATGACTTGCCGAGTGTAAGAACAAAAAAAATTAGAATATCAATCTAAGAATGAATGAGGCCGGTGGCATGGAATTACTCTTAGAAGCCATCACTGTTGGGGCGGGGCGGGTATATGAATGAGCAATGTCATGTCACCCACTGATGTCACCAGCACACGTAAATAATGACTGTGTCTCCAATGACCATGTGATGAGGTGTCAAGAAGCATTAGTGATAAAGGAGGTGATCAGTCTGCTCCTTGCAAGTCATCACAGAAATCTTCCCACCTCACTGGGCTTCAGTACAGACCCAACCCCTGGGAATGAGAGCAGAGAGAACTAGGGTAACTACTACATAAAGAACACAGGAAAGCATTTAGAGAATGTTTGGGGGCTGGAGAAATGGCTCAGTGGTTAAAGCGCCTGCCTAGCAAGTGCTAATTCAAGTGCTAAGTACCCAAGTTCTATTCCCCAGTACCACATAACCTGAGTGTGGTAGGGAACACCTATAATCCCAGCACAAGGGAGGCTGAGGCAGGAGGATTTGGGAGTCCAAGGCCAGCTTGGGTTCCATAGTGAGTTTAGGACCAGCCTGGACTAGAGTGAGACCCTGTCTCAAAAAAAAAAAAAGAATAATTGTACTGACAGTTTAAAAAAGTCAACTATTATTATGATTAAAGTGCAAAATATAGGATTTTTGTTAGAAATCATTTGTTTGGTAAAAATTGATATAGATATGAATTGAAAACTCCATGATACATATTACATTTTAGTAATAGTTAAACAGATGCAATTTTTATAGGACTAGCGATCCCAAAGATAACACTAAATCTCATAAATGAGTTTTGAATTTTTCTCTTCAATTTTCTGATACTGAATGAAATAGGTACACATCACTGCAGAAAGAAAAGCACTAGTTGTATTTTATTTCATTTTTTATTTTCTTTTTAATGAGCCAGTACATAAGAAAAATGAGAGAAAGCCTGGGAGACCTTGAAATTTTAGGACTTTGGCACATAGGTTGCATTCTTGCCCCTTAGATTTTTTTTAGTTCATTTACATTTTTAGATTAGAATGTTTGAAGTTGGAATAGCAAAGTATTACATTTGTAAACTAATAGAATATGTGGTTACACCAGCTATGCAGCATAGATGGTCCCCCCCCACCACTCAAAATGTGGTTGGTATGTCAGCAGCAAGGTGGTTATACACTCAAACAGCACATGGAGGGCTTCACTGGTCACTTAAGATGTAGGCAGAAGATGAAGGCAGAGGGGTAGAAACTAAAGCAGACATAGCCAAACATAAAAGGGTGAGGGGCCGGCTCTTTATTGCAATGATATAAAAATAAAATTATATACAATATAGTAAGTTTTCATCCCATCCACTGCCAACCACCAATCTCCTATCTCTCTTCACTTTTATCAGCTGTAGCATGTCCTTTCAGATAGACTATGTATAGTACAAACACATGTGCTCTTGCACTCTCTTCTCTCGCTCTTTCTTCATTCTTTTTACTAAGGGTCAAAGGGTTAAAGCCAGCTAGAACAGAGTTTGCTTAGATTCCCTCATACCTGCTCTGTTATTTTCTAGATACACAGCTTGGTCAGGTTATTTTACTTTTCAAAATGTCTTAAGTCCCGTCTTCTTTAAAATGCAGCTGAGACTGATGCCTGCTGGCAGGGGTATTGAGAAGGATTAATGGTATATTACATGAGCAACATTTGGAACAAGGTAATAGTTGTGACTTTTGTTTTCCTCCCAATTCTCTGGCTGTTCTTTATCACTCATTTACAAATTGCTCCTCCTTTGTTTACTCTGAAATTTTGGAAATATTTTTCAAGTTTTCATGTTGAGCCTCTTCCTCTTCTCTCCGGACTTACATTCCCCTCCTAGTCTTGGTCTTGTCCATGGCTTGGAGATGACTATATAGGCTGACGACTGCACTATGCTCACCCCTTGCAATCCAGATATCTATGCAGATGACTACTAACATCTAGATTTACATGTCTGGCAGGTGCTTCAAAAACAGCAAATGTCTTTACCTTTTCCAAACTCTTCTACATTTTCTCTCTCAGCAAATGGTACTATCGTGTCCACCCGATTCCAACTAGAAAATTGACATTGCTCGAGGCTTCATTTCACTCCACCATTTGCTCCCTGAGTTTTGTTGACACAACTCAAAATTATCTCTGGATTTGTTCATTATGTACACCTCACATAGTCCTTACTATATCTGGTCATGGTCAGTTCTCTAAAAATTATCACATAGCCTCCTTTTTATATCCCTCCTTCCAGGCATGCTGACTTCTAGGCAACACCCAAGGACAGAGACCTTTCTAAAATGCAAAGATGATTGTGTTAGCTCCTTGATTAAATCTAACCAGTGGCTCCCCATTTCCACTCAGTCCCTCTCCTTCCCCACAGCAACTCCCAGGGATCTCATGCAATTCCAACAGCTTTACATTCCATTTTATGCTAATTCCTATATTTACATCTCCTAGGCTCCCAGCAGACATCTACCCTAAGGTTGAGGCTCTTTTAAAAAAGCCTAGTGGATATCTCCATTTGAATGACTCAGAAGCATCTCAAAAATCTTTTCCCAAAGGTCTTTCTTCCCCTAGCTCTCTCATTTCAGCAAACCATTCAAACTGCTCATGCCAAAAAAAAAAAAAGAAAAAGAAAAAGAAAAAATACTAAGAATTATCTTGTTTCTTTCTCAGCCTGTTCATCTGATCCACCTGAAGTTTTATTACTTCTATCACTAAAATTTGTACCAATTCTGCCCATTTGTTTACATTTCTATTCTCACTGCCTGTTTAAATTACCATCCCTCACCTGCACCATTGCAAAATTCTTTTCCATTAATCCTGTCCTGTAGCCTCCCTCCCTGTACACGCTGACACTCAGTAGTCAAAGGTGTCTAAACATAACTCAGACCACATTGCTGCCTTGCTTAAAATCTTTCAAGGACCTCTTATTGCTTTAAAAGTAAAATCTACAATCTTTTATCACTTTCCCTGTTCAATCGATCAGACATGGTTCTTAACTCCTACCGTCTGATTCATCATAATAGGAGAATACATACTGTTAGAAACAGCTCATAGAAATTTACCTCTCCAAACAAAGGATAGGCATGGGAGGCACGGATGACAGAGTATGAGGATTTAATGTCCTTTTTGCAAAAAGGGTGACCTTCCCACGTGCAAGTGGAAAGAGGCACACTGAAAACATAGTGGATACTGACTTAAATCCCTAGCTTGCAGGTCCCTCTCCCTGCCTTTTCCTATTGGCAGGATGCACAATCTTCCTGATAAGGTCTAAGGAATTGGCTCAGGGCCCAGCTTATCACAATGTCATTACCTTTATCCCTCCTTTCCCTTTCCACCTTTGTCTGGTCACCTGGTCAGGTAAAGCGGGAAAATGTAAAGATCTGCCACAGTGAACAATGTGCCACTGCTATCGCTAAGTGAGGCTCATACATACCACATTTCCTCTCTCCTGCACTTTGAATCCCAGGCTTCTAGGACAGAGCCTGATACATGAAGGACATGCAATTGATGCCTGTTGAGAGAGCATCTAAGAGGCTTGCAAGACCCGTCTAAGTCAGGTCCCTGCATCAGCTGTTCTTTGTTTCTTCAGGTTGCCATCTATGTTTCATGACATGCTAGGAGACTAGACAATGTGTACTTTACAAACTCTGAATGGAGGCACCAATATCAGAGAGAGAAACCTTAGAGTCAGGTGAAAACTCAATGACAAAAGCAGGAGAAGCAGGAATCTGTCTTTATCCTAGGATGGAGTTTTAGGGGCTCCTCTCAGCTCACATCTGGAAGAATTGTTTAGATTCCAATTTTCGTTTGACATCTACTTGGTTTTATTTATGCATTTGTCTCTAGGAATTTTTTTAGTTTAGTTTTGTTTTGCAGTGCCAGCAACTGAACCCAGAGCCTTGTGTATACTAGGCAAGTGTTCTACAATACCACTGGCTCTTCTTGAAGAATTTTGAGGTATTTCTTTTATTGTAATAAAATGTAAATAACAAAATTCACCACATTATGCATATAATTCAGGGGCATTTTCATTCAGTGTTCAGTAACTGTCTCTGCTTTGTATTTCCAGGATGATTATTTTTTGTCTTTCCAAACAGAAACTCTATGCCCTCAACCACACTTTCTATTAATCCTTCTCTGGAGTTTCTAGTATCTCTGGTCTGCTTCCTGCCTTAATGAACTTGCCCATGCTTGGTATCACAGACACGAAATTGTACAATATTTGTCCTTTTGTGTCTTGTTTCCCTTAGCATGATATTTTCATCTATGTTGTAAAATGTGCCTGAACTCCATTCCTTTTTATGGCTGAGCTATATTTTGAGTTTCTTCTTAGTTAATTTGGCCATTGAAGTATTTGTTGAGCACTTATTATGGACCAAGCACTGTTGTAGACACTCCTGACATAACAATTAATAAAGCATGCAAAATTACTATTATTTCACACAAATAAACAAGTGAATATATATATACAAGATTGGCTGCTGAAGACAAGTGCTGTGGGGAAAGAATATTGCCAAGGTGGCTGTATAGGAAGAGACCTTGGGGGCAAATGGGACCATCTGGGTAGTGCCTTGAGGGGCAGGGTAAGGATGAGGGGGCTTCCTGTAGAATGAGCAGTCAAGAGAAGTCTGCAGCTACAGCTTGATGCAATGTGACCTATGCTTTAAAAGTGACTCTGGTTTCAGAACTGGAGATAATGTGTGAGGGCAAATGCCCAAAGAGGAAGTGGAAAGATCAGTTAGTTAAGTCTCCCCAGAGAAAGAGCCATTAGGGTGTGTGTACTCTTGAGAGATTTATTTTAAGAAGTTGGCTTGGACTTTCAGTCAAGATGGCGGCTGAGTAACAGCACTGTACAATGTCTCATCAACCCACTTAAAAAGTTGAGAATTTAGTTAGAAAATGTGTGTTCAGTGTAGCTAGGAAAGAGAGGAGCACCCCAACAATCGAAATGAGGCCAGGGGAAGGACAGAAATTCTGAAGGATCATCGAAAGCAGAGGGAAAAAAAAAATCCCAGCAGCCCAGGAAGCCGCCACAGGATGGCTATAAACGGCTGGAACCACAGGCAGCTGTGGATGGAGGAAAGCTCGCATGGGCCCAGGACATCTGACGGAGCTGGGAGAGGATGGAGCACCCCAACAACGGACAGGAGGCTGTGGGCGGGTCAGAAATCTTGAAATCATATTGGAAGTGGAGGGAAAAAGCAGCCTATTTGGGGTGGCCCCGAGCTGGCGGCATCCACAGACTACAGACGGAGGAAAGTTGGGAGCCAAAACCTCAGCCTGAGGTCAGCGCGGATCTGGAGTGGGAATTGTCAGCAGCTGGCGCCCCGAGCCTTCAAAAAACCAACCTGTGGGTAGTGTGTACTACACACGCAACGTGCACTCCCCCTAGAAAAAGCCCTGGGATCCCTAATCAGAAACAGGGCTCAGCAGCCTCCAGAGGCAGTGACGTCAGCAGGAGCCACTTTAAAAGCAAGGAAAAGCAGCTCCAGGCAGAGGTGCATCTGACAGGCCCACGGAGGTCCGCACACAGGCTCCACTTCCTCAGAACCAGGCAGAGCTGCTTCGGACAAGACAGTGGAGTCCACTAGGAGGTCCACATGCAGGTTGTGCCCTCACAGCTCCGGGCAGAGCCGCGTCGGACTGGCCTGCGGAGGTCTGCGCACAGGCTCTGCTATTCCGGTTCTGGGCAGAGTTGCAAGGGACAGGCCGGGTGAGACTGGCCACCATCTCGCCCTCACCTCTCAGCAGTGGTCAGTGCGGAGGCTGTGTTTTCCCAGCACCGGGCAGAGCCATGGTGGGGAGAGCCCCTAGGGGAAATTCAGGGACAGACAGCCAGAGACAACAGAATCATGAGGAAATGTGGTAATAAATCTACAAAAAGTCTTGACATACCAGAAGAGGATACTAGAAATCCTAAAAATGCAGAATTTAAAGATGAAAATGGCAAAAATGCTGGTAATGTCTGGGCCCAGAAATACATCAAATTAAAGCAGGAAAGGAAAGAGATAGAGCAAGAGCTACGCCAAGATCTAGCTAAGCTAAAAGCAAGCCTTGAGAAGCAAGTAGAGGAGATCAAAAAAGAAATAAACCAGAAGATAATGAAGTCAATACATGAAATGGGAGAACACAACAGACACATAAAAAAAAAATGCAGGTATCCAGAAATTGAAAAACTCACAGGCCATAATAAACAACCATTTTGAACATTTTGAAAATAGAATATCAGACCTAGAAGACAAAACGACAGAGCAGGAACAGAAATATCATAAAGAATGCAAAGTAAAAAAAGAAGAAAGTGAATCATTACAATGACTGATAGATGATTCAAAGAGAAACAACCTGAGAATTATGGGGGTCCAAGAGAAGACTGAGGATAAAACAAAAGGCTTAAAAGTCATGTTCAATGATATTATGGAAGAAAATTTCCCAAATCTAAAAAGAGAAATGAGCATTGAACTACTATAGGCATACAGAACTCCAAGCAATATTGATCAGAAGAGAACCTCATCACAACACGTCATAATTAAAGTACTAGAACCCCAACACAAAGAGAGAATACTGAAAGCGGTAAGAGAAAAGCAGAAGGTGACCTACAAAGATAAGCCCATCAGGGTAACTGCAGACTTCTCAACACAGACTCTAAAAGCCAGGAGATCATGGAGCAATGTCATCCAAACACTAAAAGAACACAAATGCCAACCAAGACTACTATATCCAGCAAAATTATCTTTTAAACTAGAGGGAGAAATGAAAACTTTCCATGATATAGAAAGCTTAAAGAAATTTGCAGCCACTAAGCCACCACTGCAGAGAATGCTTAAAGAAAACTTGAATAGCAAAAGATAGGCCAACGACACTAGTGACCCGAGAGAAAAAGAGAGGGGAATGAGCTGAGAAAAAAGGCCAGTAAACAACATAGAAAAACTAGACCAATGGCAGGGCACACCAAACATACCTCATAATTTCCCTAAACTTGAATGGCCTCAACTCACCTATTAAAAGACACAGACTAGCTGACTGGACCAAAAAACAGAAACCCACAGTTTGTGGCCTACAAGAGACACACTTCACCCACAAGGAAACTCATAGACTGAAAATAAAAGGTTGGAATTCAGTATTTCATGCAACAGTCCCCAGAAAACAAGCAGGAGTAGCTCTATTAATCTCAGACTCATCAGATTTCAAAAGAAAACAGGTGAAGAGAGACAAAGATGGCCACTACATACTGGTTAAAGGAATATTAGAACAGGAAGAAATCACACTTATCAATATATATGCCCCCAACTCTACAGCACCCAATTATGTAAACCGAAAATTACTGCATCTGAAAGGATACACAGGTCCCAATACAATTATAGTAGGGGACTTTAATACCCCATTATCACAAATAGATTGGTGAACCAGACAAAAAATCCACAAAGATATACAACTGCTGAAAGACACTATGGAAAACTTGGACATAACAGATGTTTACAGACTTTTCCACCTAATATCAACTGATTACATGGTCTTCTCAGCAGCATATGGAACATTTTCTAAAATGGACCATGTCCTGGGCCATAAGTCTCACTTAAACAAGTGCAAAGAGATAGAAATAATTCCCTGTATACTCTCAGACCATACTATAATAAAATCGGAACTTAACAGCAGCAGAAACAGAAGAAAATACAACATACATGAAGGCTGAACAACTTACTACTGACCAAACAGTGGGTGACGGAGGAAATCAGAGAATAAATAAAAAAACTTCATAGAGTTAAATGATGATGGAAGTACATCCTATCAAAATCTGTAGGACACAATGAAAGCAGTGCTCAGAGGAAAATTCATAGCCATAAATGCACACATCAAAGAATAGAACAGTCACAAATAAATATGCTAATGATGCACCTTAAGGCCCTAGAGAAACAAGAACAACTTAACTCAAAAGGCAGTAGAAGAGAAGAAATTATAAAGATCAGACCTGAAATAAATGAAATTGAAATTTAAAAGACAATGAAAAAGACTAATGAGTCAAAGAGCTGGTCCTTGGAAAGAATTAATAAAATTGACAAACCCCTAGCTAAACTCACCAAGAAAAGTAAAGAAAAGGGAAAGATTAGTGCACTTAGAAACGGAAAGGGTGAAATTACAACAGACCCTGCAGAAATCCAGAATATCATAAGAAAGCACTTTGGACACCTATATTCTAACAAATTTGAGAATTGGGAAGAAATGGATGACCTCCTTGATACATATAAAATAGCAAAATTAAATGAGGAAGACATAAATATCTTGAACAACCCCACCACGCACACAGAAATTGAAGCAGTAATAAAAGCTCTACCTACACAAATAAAAGTCCAGGACCAGATGGATTCACAGCAGAATTTTTTCAGTACTTTAGGGAAGAATTAACTCCAATCCTCCCCAAACTCTTTCATAAGGTAGAAAGGGAAGGAATACTACCAAACTCATTTCTTGAGGCTAGCATCACACTAGTCCCAAAACCAGACAAAGACTTAACTAGGAAGGATAATTATAGACCAATATCCTTAATGAATATAGATGCAAAAATCCTTAATAAGATCTGGCAAATAGAATCCAACAAATAATCAGAAAGATCATACACCATGACCAAGTGGGCTTCACCCCTGAGATGCAAGTCTGGTTCAACATACGTAAATCAATCAATGTAATACACCATATCAACAAAAGCAAAAACAAAAACCACATTATCATTTCTATTGATGCAGAAAAAGCCTTTGACAAAATCCAGCACCCTTTCATGAAAAAAAACTCTGAGAAAAATAGGTATAGAAGAGCCCTACCTAAAACTCATATAAGCCATACATGCTAAACCTACTGCAAATATCATAGTACATGGAGAAAAATTGAAATCGTTCCCTTTCAAATCAGGAACAAGACAAGGCTGCCCACTTTCACCACTCTTATTTAACATAGTCCTTGAAGCACTCACCATAGCAATCAGACAAGAAAATGAAATAAAAGGAAACTGCATTGGAAAGGAGGAAGTCAAACTATCCTTATTTGCAGATGATATGATTATCTACATGGAAGACCCTAAAAACTCTACTGCAAAATTCTTGGAAATAATAAAAATATTTAGCCAAATCACAGGCTACAAAATTAACACTAAACATTAGTAGCTTGAGCCAGAACTCAGAAAAACAATACCATTCTCAATAGCTCAGCAAAGAATTAAATACCTAGGAGTATATCTAACCAAGGAAGTGAAAGATCTATCTAAAGAAAACTACATACATAAAGAAGTTATAGGAGCCATTAGAAAATGGAAAGGCACCCCCTGTTCTTGGATAGGCAAAATAAATATAGTCAAAACTACTATACTACCGAAACTTGTGGCTTCTTCGACCAGCAAAGACACTACACGGACTCCCACGATCGTGGAACGTTGACTGACTGGCTTTATTCCGCAAAGCCCAAGCTTAAATACACTTCCATACCCACATTAACATACAAGCAATCTGATAGGCTATATATTAGCATACAAGCAATCTAATAGGCTAACATTAGCATACAAGCAATCTAATAGGCTAACAAACTCTCCAGATCCATCCCCCAACCTTGGGACTTCTTCTTTACTTTTCTTGCTGTGCCACACTCTTATTTTTAACTGCGCCACGAGCCCTTGGCCAAACGCCCAGGCACCATCTTAGGATTCCAATGCCAGTACAGCCACTGGAGCCTACCCTGGGCCCTGGGCCGGCTCCCACAGAAACTGACATATAGATTCAATGCAATTCCTATCAAAATACCTGCAAATTTCTTCAAAGAAGTTGAAACAACAATTATTAAATTCATATGGAACCAAAAGAGACCAAGAACAGGCAAAGCAATCCTGAGCAACAGACTAAGACAGGAGGCATTACAATACCAGACATCAGGCTGTACTATAAAGCAATTCAGTACTGGCACAAAAACAGACAAATAGACCAGTGGAACAGAATTGAAGACGCAGAGACAAACCCAAATACCCTTAATTACTTAATTTTGACAAAAGGACCAAATGCAAACACTGGAAAAAGGATAGCCTGTTCAACAAATGGTGCTATCGAAACTGGTCATCCACATGAGGAAGAATGAAACTAGTCACACACCTATCACCATGCACCAAAATCAAATCAAAGTGGATCAAAGACCTAGACATTAAAAGTGAAACACTGAACCTCCTAGAAGACAAATTAGGCAAATATCTAAAAGACATAGGGGTAGGCAAAGGCTTCCTTGATAAGACACCAAAAGCAATAGAAATTATCCCTACTATTAACAAATGGGATCTTGTCAAATTAAAAAGTTTCTGCTCAGCAAAGAAAACTATCAACATCGTAAAAAGAGAACCAATAAACTGGGAAAAAATATTCACCACCAACATCTCAGATAAGAAGCTCATAACTAGAATATACAGGGAGCTGAAAAAAAGTAAGCCTACCAAAATAAAGGATCCTATTGAAAGGTGGGCAAATGAAATGAAGAGGCAGTCCGCTCACGAAGTTCAAATGACCAGCAGATACATGAAAAGATGTTCAACATGCCTAGCCATTAGGGAAATGCAAATCAAAACAACGCTAAGATACCATCTCACTCCAGAGAGAATGGCCTATATCACCAAGTCAAATAGTAGTCAGTGCCAGTGAGGCTGTGGGGAGAAAGGAACCGTCCTGCACTGCTGGTGGGAATGTAAATTGGTACAACTACTTCGGAAAGCAGTATGGAGACTTCTCAAAAGACTGGAAATAAATATCCGCTTTGATCCACCGACAACCCTCCTGGGAATATTTCCAAAAGAGGTCAACACAACACATAACAGAGATACATGTATACCCAAGTTCATAGCAGCACAACTAACAATAGCTAAAATAGGGAAGCCACCAAAATATCCATCAACAGACCAATGGATACACAAACTGTGGTATTTATACACAATGGAATACTATGCATCTATAAAGTCCAACAGCGTGGAGGCTTTTCCAAGCAAATAGAAGCAACTTGAGAACATCATGCTTAGTGAAGTGAGTCAGAAGCAGAAGGTGAAACATCGAATGGTCTCTCTGATATGAGAGTCCCAGATCACAACTATCTCATGGAACTTAAAGTGAAAGACAAAGCGAACCTGGGAGGTAGGGAGGGGAAGGATGGAAGGGTGGGCCGGGGGAGTTACAAAAGTAGAGTGGGAAAGACCTTGTCACTTAGATAAGATATGTATGTGCACAAAATGCTCAACTTCATTGTAAACCTTAAATTTTGCACTTATACATGTCAATAAAATAGGGGGGGAAAATGAACGCTTAAAAAAAAAAGAAGTTGGCTCATGCAATTGTGGACTCTGCCAAGTTTGCAGTCTGTGTCACAAGCCTGCAGGTTGGAAATTCAAGTAAGAGTTGATACTGCTGACTGGAGTCTGAAATTGCAGAACAGGACAAGCAAGCTGGAAATGCAGGCAAGGTTTCTATGTTGCAACCATGGGGACACATTCCCCCTGGGGGAGAACCTGTTCTGTGCCTGAGCTTAGCTGCTGGTGGCTTGCTAGCAATGTTCCACATTCCTTGGTCTACAGATGTAGCACCCTGACTTTCTGCCTTCATGATTACCTGGCATTCTCTCTGTGTATATAGATATGCTACATTTCCCCTCTTTATAAGGACACCATGTTACCTTGTCATGCCCTCATCTTAACCAATCACATAGGTAATAAGGTGGTATTCTGAGACACTAAAGGCTATGATTTTAACATACAAGTTGAAAAGAGGTAAAAGTCACCTTCTAATACAGGAAGATAGGGCTGAAGGTATAGCTAAGTTGTTAGAGTGCTTGTCTAGCATGAGTAATGTCCTGGGTTCTATTCCCCAGCACTTCATTAAAAAAAAATTATCCAGGCATAATGGTATTATGCCTGTAATCACAGCACTCAGAAACCTGAAGCAGGAGGATTGATATGATTCCTAGGCCAGCCTGGGGTACATAGCAAGTTCAGGACCAGCCTGGACTACAGAATGAGACCCTGTTGCTAATAATAATAATCACAATAATAAAGAGACACGTGGAAATGTGGTAAGTCATTGAAATTGGTTGTGGGTACTGAAAAAAGTAGATACTCCAGTGGTTTGACCTGAAGAAAATTAACTAATGATTATTTTTGAACATGGAAACAATTTTAGAAGGAGTTGCAGATGGGAAATCAAGAAATTGGTTTTGGATGTTATCTTAGCTCATTTCCTGTTCTATAACAAATTATCTGAATTAGGTAATTTAGAAAGAATAGAGGTTTATTTGACTCACAGTTCTGGAAGGTGAAGACTAAGAGTGTGGTGACAACATGTGGCTGCTACCTTGGAAGGGTCTCTCATAGTACCCCCGCATGGCCAGGCAGAGTAAGCAAGCCAGAGAGAGCTCACTTTTTAGCAAAGCCAGGCCAGAGATGACCTATCAAAACATCCATCCTGAAGTGGATTAATCCAGTAATCATGAACTTCCATAATTCAATCACTTCCCCAAACTCTCTCTCACCTGAGAACACTGCTACACTAGGGACCAGTTTTCTAACACAGAAATTTCTAAATGACTCATTCAAACCATGGCAGATAGAAATTTTCAAAGAGAGCCTCATGTCTTCTCCTAAGCCCTTCATTTTGTTAGTAATGCTGATGGGGAGTGCAGGGGGCCCAGGAATCTCCAAAGAATTCTCAGAGGAACAGGGCCTGCAGAGCCTTCAAGGGAGCAGCCTGGACTACAGACTTACCTCCCCAGACTTATCTGACCGTAGGTGGCTCTCATTTCTGGTCTACTCCACTGGTGTTCCCAGCTTTTTCTTTCTTATTATCACTGCATCCCTTACACAACACCTGGGTTTCTTGATATAAGCTGTAGGCATGAATAGCACATTTTAGAAGTTTTAGGAATGGACCCAGTAAGAACTAATTATGAGTTGCAGAAATGTTCTCCTTAATGGTTGCACTTCCACCTGGACCACTGAGATTTTAAATGTGTTAGGAAATGTGTCTTTTGGTTGTCCTCAAATTAATAATAATTTGTGTCTCTAGCAGGAATGTTCTGTTTAGCTTCTTTATTGCCACTTTCCAACCTGCATGATTAATAGTCAGTGTAGGCAAAAATCTCCCTTTATAGTTTTTGAACACAGTTGCTAGATCCTTAAGTATCAGTGAAAGAACTATGGTCCCAAATAACAGAAAATGATAATATATGGTATGAGTGAACCACAGCAAAATAGAAGGTGGGGGACAGGGTCTCACTCTATAGCTTAGGCTGGTCCTGAACTCACCACGTACCCCAGGCTAGCCTGGCACTTGGCAATCCTCCTGCCTCAGTCTCCCCAGTGCTGGAATTACAGGTGTGCACCACCATGCCCAGCTTTATGTGGTGCTGGGGAATCATACCCAGGGCCTTGTACTTACAAGGCAAGCGCATTAACCACTGTACAATTCCTCCAGCCCAAAACAGAGTTAAAAAAAAAAAGTTCAAGAGAAAATAGGCTGATTCATAAATTAAGTTTTATATCAAGTTCTGTCCTGAGATTTTTAACTCTAAAGTGCTCAGAATGCTTTGGTAAAGAGGTTGTTTAATGCTGTGATGAGTATTTCCTTTATGAAATGGCACTATTTAGCTATGAATGAAAGCCTTCCATTTGCCTCTGAAAGAGCTGAGGCATTATTTACATTGATCTGGGTGATAGCAATTTTCTAGTCTGTGTGAATGCATTCTGATTACTGTTCAATAGCCAATGTGATCAGTTAGAGAAGTGGTTATTCAAACAGAATTAAATATTTTCAAAGTCTCTCTAAATTCTGAGGACAAGTGCTTCAGGAAAAAGGGTCCCCTGATGTGCGTGTGTGTGCGCGTGTGAGTGTGTGTGTGTGGCTATCATTACCGAAAACTGCAGTCACCTAGAATCTGGCCCTAAAGGCAGACAGCTGGGAACAGTTGAAGGTCTTTCCTGGGATAACTTTTCTCTGATTGAATTTTGTGGTCACGATGATACTCTGTGGCTCTGTCTTCTCTGAAAGGGCAAAGAAGGCAATGGATTCCAGCACCCCACCTCCTGGGCTGCTTCACAACCCAGCTAACTGGGAGGCTCCTAGGCTGGCAGGGCAGGCTCTCAGAGTAAAGGAGTTGGAAAGAAACCACTTCAGGGAAAGGCAGGGACCCGAGCTTTGCTTTTTCGATCCCTGGCTTTTATTCCTCCCGAACATTTCCATGGCTTCCCTCACAACAGTCTCTGTCTGGAAGCACAGACCAAAGCAAAATGCCTAATGAAGCGTGTTGAGAAGAAGGGCTGGGGCAGGGGAGAATAAGGCAGGGTCAGGTTCCCGCTCTCACAAAACCTTGTGAAAACATGCGCTGGGATACCTAATTTTGGAGCTCATGAAAGGTCCTTAAAGCTCCTTGAGGCCCCTGGGAGTTTGGGATGGGTAGAAGTTTGTGGTGTGCTCACTTGCATTCTTTCTGCAAGCGTTTAAGAAAGGTCAAGTGCTCACAGTCAGACTTAAGGTTGCCGGCCCCGGGACAGTTCCTAGAGAAGGCTTTCTCAAGCCCGAGTCCTGGTCCGCAAAGGTGTGAGGTTGCCGAGGTTTCCCCACTACCGCTGAGCCGCGGGCGCCCGGAAGGCCGGATGGGAACCTCACACAGGTCTCTGGAGCTAGGAGCAGACACTACAACGTGCACCCCGCAGGTGCGCAGGAGGGGACGCTGCAGTTCACCCAGATCCTGCCGCCCGCGCCGGTTGGGCAAGGGCTCCAATCCCCCAGCCAGAGGGGTGCGTCCCTTGCCCTCCTCTCGGGAGGGACGACACTCGCTGTTGCTGGCCGCCACAGTCGGCCCTAAGCGTTTTCCAGGGGGCCCCTTGGCCGCCGTCCCTACCCCCACCCCGCCTTCAAGCGAGCCACAGGCACTCCTCCAGGAGCCTCGGGCTTCCAGCTCCAGCCATAAAAAAAAAAAAACAAAAAAACAAACAAACAAAAACAAACAAACAAAAAAAAACGCACTGCGCCAGAAAAGCGGGGGAGGAGGGGATCTTGTGAACTGGAGAATCAAAATTCTAGAATAACTTCATTCTCCACGAAAAGATAATGAAGGGAAGCAAATCAGTGCGAATTTACTCGGAAATTCAATCCGAGCTCAACTCTCCTGGCGTATACAAACCACCGAAAGGCAAATCTGCCAACGCGCGCTACGGTTTCCCACAAAGGGCCTCATGAATGAGAATAGGTTGCTAGGTTTCCTCCTTTCTCCCGACAATCGCTTCCCACAAGACTTCCACCGCCGAAAGAAAAAACAGGCGGGGACCGATGACAGCAGAGCAAGGGAACCGTGCCAGCGCCGCCCTCGAGGGCGCCCCGGGCCGCTCCCACCTTCAGAACTCTGGAGAGCGCCCCAGGACGCTCCCGCGCCTCACCACGCGGTCACTTCTGTTCGCTGCTTCCGCCTCCACTTCCGCTTTTCTCGGCGGCCACAACTCTTATTTTTCACAGAATTTTTGTTTTACTCAATGGAGATGTTTGGATTTACCGAGTTTGGTTCCCGTTTGCAACTATACTAAACGTTAGGGCACCAAGAAGCCCTGAGAGCATCTGAGACCAGAGTGTGGACAAGGCCAAGTAGCCTCCGAAAGCCACTGAGCTTAATGCCTTTGCTCTATTAATGCAGCTCATGAACTCAATAAATAACTAAATAATAAATAAATAAATATGAAAGGCCATTCTCCATCCAGTTAGAGGCAAGGCTGAGTCAGCCAGATAACCTTTTCTATTTTTTTTTTAACTTTCCAAGGAGGAGGGGAGACTTTAACCTTCACCCTCCTCGCTTGTTTCCTAAGCAACAAGTGGAAGGTGAAAAACCTTCTGTCCCTGAGAATAAGATGGACAATGCAGGGAATTCGGAAAGGGGATCTGCAGAGTATGGATATAAAGTATTAGCCTGAGTTCTGGTCTCCTCCCCTCCACCCCTGTAATTCCACTCAGCACATCCAGGGTCAAGTTAACCCAGTTCCCTTCAGCACCCAGCCTGAGGCAGGGCTGAGATCCTTCAACCACCTGCATTTTCTACACGGTATCCCCTACACACCTACCCGGCGGAACCTGATAGCTCGGTTCAACTCCTGCCTTGGACAGGTAGCTCTAGTGGAAAGGCCGGGAGGAGAGGAGCAGGGAGGGTGCTGCGGAAGGAGAGTCTGTAAGCACTGCGTGTCACATGCGACATACACACGAAGTCTCGATGGATGGTGATATGCAGGTTGGGATGGGGCCGGGGTTTTGCACTTCTAAGAATCTCCTAGGCGCTGTGCTGTCGAGATTCTGCGTAGCAGGGACTTAAAAAAACAAGAGGAGGAGAAAAGTGCCTTTTCTTTTGCTTTCTCCGACCTCTGCTTGCACCCCCAAAGTAACTTCACACACTGCTGTAGCAATCGGCCTCCGTCTACGTGGCTGGACGCGAAAGTAACTGTGCCGGTCTTGTTTCTCTCTTTCCCGCCGCCGGCCCTGCACAGCTCCCAGACTCGCCCGCGGCCTCGAAGCTGGCCGGCCTCCTTCCCAGCCCGCTCTTCGGCCTCACGCGGCTCTTCTCTCACCTTCTCCGGCGACCGCCTCCTGCAGCTCCCCGGCGGCGCCCGGACTTCTTCCCTCTGCTTCCCGCTCTGCCAACCGCTGGGCTCTCGCGGAGGCACGAGGAGTTGCCCGGCTGCCTCTTGGTCCTGATCGGGGTGGCGCTGGCACTGCCCGGTCGATCCCCTGGGGGTCGCCCGCGAAAGTTGGCCGGTTGGGTCACCAAGGCCAGAGAAGAGGACTTCAGCGCCGGGCAGTGTTCGCCCATGCCCGTGAGTACTGAGGTCTCCACCGGGTCCCCTCCCAGCCTCGCGTGGGAACCTGCCTCTTTCACTTGTCCCTGACCCCAGCAATGGGAGGGCGGAAGGTAGGGCGGCGCTGGCACAGCAGAGGAAAGGCGCCCGCCCGCCAAGCGCTCCGAGTGACTTTCTCGCGGGCGGTTCCGTCCACTGCCCGGACCTCGGAAGCAAGCGGCAGGGAGCCGTCGCCCTCCTCCGAGGCCGCGTTCCAAACTCAGCGCGTGCTCTCCCCGCCCCCGCGCCAGCCTCCCCGACACGCCCGCGCCCGCTCTCCCACTCCCCTGCCCTCTACGGCCGTGGGAGGAAATGACGTGATGTTATTTTCGTGTCAGGTCAGTTTCCAGCTTCAGCGAAGCCCTCCCAGCTGGGGCGCGTTAGCTCGTTGTCCTAGGGGCCTTGCGGCGGTCCACGCGTGGTCCCGCGGAGCTTGGCGACAGCGTCGCGCATACACACGAATTTCGGAGTCCCTGGAAGAGGGACCTAGGGAGGCGGACTCGGCGAGATCCTGAGTCGCTGGCCAGGGCTTCCTCTGCTGCCTCCTCTCGCAGGCCGTCGGGGGCGTCCTCCGGCTCTAGCCCGCCGACCTGGCCGTGGCCGCGCGAGGACCCTTCTCCAGAGGCCGTCCCGGCTAGGGGCAGGGCCCGAGGTAGGGAAGTGCCCCGCCGCGGCCGGCGTCCCCGGCGTGACTCTCGGGGGACTGAGCGCCCCGCGCGCCTCCCTTCCACTCCGTCCGCACCGTCCCCGCGCGCAGTCCGCACTGTGGAGTCCCCCCTCGGCCCCGCACGCTGGCGGGGGCGCGAGAGCCGGGGCTTTGCAGACGCCCACCACGCGCGCGGGGGCCGCGCTCTCCGTGTTTCCCCACTGGAATGGAGGAGGGGAGCACAGGTCCAGGCACGGGTCTCACCCTCGTGGGGCTGGGGAGATGCCCCAGACGCCGCCTCCTCGGAGCCCGCGGTCCCCGAAGGGAGGCGAGAACGGGGATTGCCCAGCCCCGGAGGGGGAGCCGAGGGGCGGGGAAGCGGCAGCGTAGGGAGGGAAGGGCGGGAGGAGTGGGCGAGGGCTGAGTTCGGGAGCTCCGGGGAGAGGGAAGCCAAGGGGAGCAACCGCGGACGTTCACCCACCGCATTCAGCTCCGTACTAAAAATAAGGCGCCCGCCGGACGCATGCGCACGGACGACGGAGGCAAGCCGGCCGAAGCGTCCCCTCCGGCCAGTCGGGTGGACAGCGGGAGCGTGAGTACTTGGCGCGTCAGTATCCCGGTCTTTCCGCTCAGACACGCCCGGAGGCCTCGGGCTGGAACTGGCCCCGGCGGGACGGGCCGCGCACGCTTGGCGGGACCGGGGCTGTGCTGGAAGTCGCCACAGTGGCGGGGGAGGGTGCGGGTGGGCAGCCCTCTCCGGGGGCCTGGCCTGACCTGGCCTGGCCCGTTCGTCTGTGTCCTTCGGAAGGGGTGTGTGGACCGAGAGTGCGTCTGTATCGGAAGAGGGGCGTTGAGTCGCCGGTATCGGTCTGTACCTGGCCCGCCAGAGCGTCTGCGTGGTTCCATCTCTGAGGCTCCGGGACTGTGACAGTTTGGGAGATTCAGGAATTTAGCCCCGAAAGTCTAGAAAGCCTATTGCTCATCCCGAGAGCACGTGGAGAGCTCCAGGCCACTGCAAAGGCGGACGTTCTCACTAGATGGGCGAGGGCGGCGGGCGGGAGGAAGAGGACGACTCGGGATTGCCGGGCATCCCTTTGGGAGAAGTGCGGCCGGTGGGGGCTTGAGGCGGGGCCGGGCAGAGGCGCCTCTCCCGGAACCCTGGAGAGGCCGTTTCGGGAGTCCGCGTTCACCCCGAGGCTAACCAATAGGACGGTCCTTTAAGGCGCGGGCGCTGCGGAAATACCTTTGAACAAACCCGGGCGCTTAATCTTCCACTCTTCGGAGCTGCATTCCGGAAGTTGGGAGGAGTGTCGGCGCCCGGCTGCGGCGGCGGGGTTAGAGAGATGGAGTGCCACGCAGGACCCAGGTGGGCGACGGGAGGAGGACCTGCGTGCGTCGGGCAGAGTAGGCGCGGCAGAGGCCCTCGGAGACGCGGCGATCCTGGACCGCGGTGGGCTCTTTCGGTGACCGGTGTGCGCGGCCGTCGGCTTCCACTGCTCGCGGGAATGTGGTGGAGCTCGGGGAGGGAGGCGCTCCGGAATAGCTGTGGACGTTTGGGGGAGGTCTGTCGGAGGAATTGGCCAGAGAGGGTGGGCGTTACGTGCTTGGCAGTGAGCACTGTCACCCACCCGCCCCGCCCCCGCCTCTAGGAAGCTGCGCGAGGGGACTGAGGTGTGTTCTGAGCTTCCTGGATTCTCCACTATCCACGGAAAAGCCAAGCGAGTTGTCTGGGCTCTGGGCAGGAGAGCAGTTCGTCCAGAGTTCGGGGCCAGGGGAGGAGGAGGGCGCAGGTATTGCCCCGCTCCACCTGCGGCGGACCTGTAGTCAGTTTGCTCGTACAGGATTCTCTCCCGGAGAAGAGCGACGCAAGGGAAATCTCTTCCTTGTCACCACGAGGCAGTCGCTCTTTGTGTTTGTCGTCGCCCCCCCACAGCCAGCTAAGCGTCTGGCCCAGGGGTTCCCAGGTTGTCGCCAGCAGGACCCTGTCGCTGTAGCTGGAAACAGTCACCTGTCTAGTGAGGTTCGGAAACGCCTCGAATGTGAGGCCGCAGTGAGGTCCAGTACCAGTCACTCTCCTATGGCCGGCGCCGCTCCTTCTGAGCGCAGGTTGCAGGTGTAACTTGGCCTTGCCCCGGTTGTTTTGGCGTGGCTTCGTTTTACTTCTGGTGGCTCCAGACCATAGAGTTGACTAAACAGAGATCCAGGTTCCGGAACTAGCTTGAGTTCTCCCCACACTTGGCAAGGAGATTTGTGATTAAGGAACTCAGGTTCTTTGCACAATCACTATAGGCATTCTGCTCTTTTTGTTTATTTTATCTTGTTGCCTAAAGCCCAATTTTCTTTTGGGTCTCATCCAATTTATCTTCTGTTCACGAAATGGCATCTTCTGTGCCACGTATCAGTAACACATAAAATAGGCAATGCTGCCAAATGAGTAAAACTGTGCAGCTATGGTTCAAGCCCTCAACAAGCTGTGTGGCCACCCTTAAGCAAGTTAGCTAACCTCTCTGTGCCTTATTTTATTGTCTTTAAAATGAAAATAAATACTTACCTCATGGGTTAGCTGCTGGCATTCAACAAATTAATACAGCTCAGTTCTTGATAACTTCTGGCACCTACTAAGTGAAAGCTATTAGTCTTATTACATTGATACTAAAATTGGCCAGTGGACTTTGAGATATAAAAAGATCAGGAATAAAGTGTGTATTTGTGTGTGCTATGAAAAGTTATATACAATAAAATAGATGTCCATCATCAAAATCAGAAATACAGAAAATGTTTTCTATCAGTAAATGTAATTATGATGCATTTTTATATCATCTGGATCCTTTGTGAAGTACATTCAAGCTAGCTTAATGAAAACATTTTAAGGAAATTCTAGCCTTCAAAAGAGCTCACTTTATAAAACAAGTATTTAGTTTGGTGGTGTTTTTTGTGGAACTAGGTATTAAGCTCTGGGCCTTCATGCTGAACTACATCCCAGACCCTTTGAGATTTTGAGACATGGTCTTACTAAATTGCCCAGGCTGTGCTGGAATTTTTAGCCTTTAGCCTTGCCTTAGCTTCTCACAGTGCTGGGGATTATAGGCCTGTGCCATCAGGCCTAGCTAAATTTTAAAAATACCATTTAGGAAGAGCTAGGATGTATCTCAGTAGTGTGGCACTTACCTTACATGCCCAGGACCCTGGGGTTCAGTCCCCAATAGTATGGTAGGGATTGAAAATACACACTAAGGGCTGGGGGAATAGGGCAAGGGTGAAGTGCCTGCCTTGATTTAGAGGTCTCCCGTTGTATTCCCAGTATCCCCCCCAAAGAGTACACTCTAGGTCATAGCATTTATAGAAAATCCAGTATCATCATTGAATTGAATTATTATACTGAGTTCACCTTATTTAAGAGGGTCAGAGAATCTGCAGAATGGCCTTAGGAACAGGGGGACTCATTTCTCTGAGGTCACTGTAAACCTCTGACCCCTGGTGCCCCTTATTATGTCTGAACTAGAGAGTGATGACAGGTCCCTTTTCTACCACTTTCATTTTGCAGATGAGGAAACACACAGAGGAGTTAAGGATGCAGCTAATTAAGGACCAAAATAGGATTAGAATTGTATCTGCCTGGCTCTCCAGGGCCCTTGTGCACCACACCAAACACTTCTTATTTACTATGGAACCTTTCACAAACAGGAAGGTTGAAGGCATATACAAGGAAAAACAGACTAGCCATGTTAATTCCATCACCAAGAAAAGACCATGCAGAAATGGTGTGGCTGCTGTTGTCCATAAGCATTGTCCATGGTCTTGCCATTATCACACATGAGACATGACAGCCTCAAAGAAACTGAGGTCACAGGTAAAGCAGGAGGCAGGGCTGGCGATCTGGCCCCACGGGTCACACGTTGTGCTGCATGTCTTGCTAATCCCTTGAGGCAGTTTTATATCAGAAGTTATTTTGGAATTTCTCTGAAATTCTTAAAAGCTTTTCCTGCTGGTTTTGAAGGGCTTTGTGATACATACATACATACATACATATAAAGGTCCTCAGAATTACACAGGAGCTTTTATTCTTTCAGATTTTGTCATCCAGTAAGAGTGAGGAGTGGGGTAAAAAAACTTCCTTGTTTTAATGTGACAGCCTAGAGAGTGGTTTTATTCCCTGCCCTTGAATACCACGCCCTAAAGTTCCACTGTTCCCTTCTGTGTGTGGCAACCAGTGATCGCCATTTTCCATGGGCTTTGCAGATGGTAGGCTGCAGGTCCTGCTTTCATGGGAGCAGTACAGGAATTCTGTGGCCCTGCCTTTGAGGAGGAGCACCTGGTATTGCAAAATTATTTATAGGAATGTTGTGTGTCCTGTGAAGGTACTTCTAGGAATTATACTTGTGTCCTTGAGGAAGGAAACTGTGATCTCTGGATTTTACATCTCTGGATAGTTACCACATATTTTTAGATGGAAGCACAGGGCACTGGTAGGGAGTGACTTTCTAGTGTGCTTCCTAGCCAGTTGGATGGAGCTGAGTCTTGAAATCACATGTGTCAAGTCAGGTCCCAGTATGATCATAATATGAATCACTGTCCAAATGGGATTCTTTCAGATTGGCTCTCAATGTACCACTGGGTGACTCACTGTGGGAGCTTCTATTCAACGAGTACAGTGTCAATCAGCAAGGAATGGGGTATGCTTTGAGTCAGAGCTTAGCATTTAATATAATACATGTGAGTCATTGACTAGGCACACCTGAGATGGCCTCTGAATGTGACCTTGAGCTGCTCTCTTCAGAGTTAAGACTAGAGGAAAGGGGTAAGTCACTTCATAGTACCATTGAATGAGCTCTCATGGAGGCCATTGTCAAGTCCAGTCTCAATGGGGCTCAAGGCAATATTACACGACTGAGACAAGATTCATAGACAAGATTAACATCTTCAGGTCCATCTGATGAGATTATACCTGTTTGCATGGGCATCATTTGTGAAATATAAGTAAAATGCTCAATTGCCACCAGTGGCATTTCACACAAATTATTTCCAGAATTATTAAAGCCAGGACCTTTCTGGTTTCTAATTATGAATTACTTTTACTCAAAATTGTAAAATCCTTTTTGGATCCATATTAACATTTGAGTGGCAGATAAAGGCATCTCATACAAATTGACCCAGTAGTTTTACCCCAGAAGGGCCTGGGTTGCGCTATAACTTGATCCAGTAAAAAGCACAAGAAGACCCTGCAGTCGGTGTGTCTTAATCTGTACTCATCACCTTTTAGCTAACTGAACAGTGGTTTTCAATGATAGAACTCAAGTCTTTTCCTGCTGTGTTAAAGATAGCAATATCTGGCATGTGGATGTGCTTGTGTCCACATGTTAGGGACTAAAGCCCATGTCTTGTACATGCTAAAACAGTGTTCTGCTACTGAACTGCATCCCCAGTCTCAAACACCCACCAACCCGAACCCTTCTAGAGCTGCGTGGCCAAGGTCCACACAAGGGCTGAAAGAGGAACTGTGCAACCTAGGTTTTAACCTGCCCTTGGAGATGGCTTTGTGTGGAGATGAAGTAATGATGAGATTGACAAGACAAGTAGATTCTTAATTAGTGGAAGAGTTTTTGTTGATAATTAGAAGAAAAAAGTTACTATTGATGGAAACAAAATTACTCCACTGTCCAAAAGTACATGTATGTTTTTTTCTGTTCACCTTCTTCTGATGGCTCCAAGTAAGTTCCTGTTCCCTTATTGTGTTTATTTAAATACTTGTTTCCACTGGAAAACTGGGCACAAGTTCATGATTCTTTATTTTTGTTGGGTTTTTTGTTTGTTGGTTGGTTGGTGGGTTGGTTTTGTATTGGAGATGGACCTCAGAACCTTCACATTGAACTCCATCCTCAGCCCATTTTTATTTTTGATTCTTGAGACAGGGTCTCACTAAGTTGCTAAATTGCCACAGCTGGGCTTGAACTTGTGATCTTCCTGTTTCAGCCTCCCAGAGTGCTGAGATTACAGGCTTACATCACTGGGCCTGACAAATATTTTGCGTTTTAATGAAAAGTTTATATAAAGAGCTTAATTCTTTCTGATACAATAATTCTTAGCAAATTCAGGTTTGTTAGAATTCTTTAACAACTTAGACTATTTTATAATGGAAACAAAGTTCTATATAAGTGCTGTCGGTTTCAATGAGGAGCACCTAGGTGCTGTTGTTAGGTTTATGTTTGCTTTTAATGTTATTTAGTTGATTTATAACTTAAAAACAAAGTGGACACATTTGAAGAATACAACAGTAAATTCTGCATAAGTTTCACCTGAAGTAAATTCTGCACAGAATCAGGGTTTTTCAACCTCAGCACTACTGATATTTTTGGTTAGATAGTTTCTTGTGAGATGGGGAGAGCGGAGCTGTCTAGTGTGTTGTAGGCCTCTTAGCAGCACCCCTAACCTTTACACAGTGGGTGCTGTTAGCACTCTTCCTGGAGGCGACAGCCAAAAAATGTCTCTAGATACTGACAGAAATTTCCTGAGAGATTAAATAAATCACCAACACTTCTTTGGATCCAGATATACAATGTTGTTGGGTGTGTTGGCAAACACCTGTAATCTCAGCTACTCATTAGTTTGAGGTAGGAGGATTACAAGTTTGAAGCCAGACTGGGAAGCTTAGCAAGAACCTATCTCAAGAAAAAATAAAATGACGTACCTATAATCTAACATACCCCTGGGAGGCTGAGGCAGGAGGATTGCAAGTTGATGCCCAGCCTAGGCAATTTACCGACTTAGTGAGCCCCTGTTTCAAAAATTAAAAATAAAATAGGACTGGGGACGTAAGTCAGTGTGAAGATCCTATGTTCCATCGCCAGTACCAAATAAATAAATTAATAAATTAATAAACAAACATTGTAGTTCAGTAATACAGCACTCCTGGCTGTGGTCTCCAGTTACACAAAACAAATAAGAAGATAAAATATTTTCGGGGCCCTACCCAAAAAACCTTTATTTATGTAAAGGTTTACATATTTCGAATATTGCCTGTCAAAAATGTATATTTCAGTGTGTGTGTGTGTGTACCCTGAGCTTCATCCCCAGTGCCAGAACAAATAAATAAGTAAATACTAAGATTATATTGAATGAAAGAGGTAGGTCCAAGGGGAAGGTGACTAGGCCGTAGGTACACCCCTTGGAAGGGATTAATGGCACCTCAAGGGATTGGGGTGGGACTCTATTATTTACCATGACAGTGAGTTGTTATAAGACACTAAATTTGTGCCTTTGAGGTATCATCCTTTCTCTCTCGTGCTGTGATCTCTTCTGCGCACAGCACTCACCACTCTGTACACACTCCTGCCGTGTGGTGCTGCCCGCCACCTTGTCCTGCCTGCATGCTATGGTATAGCCGTGAGGCCCTCGCTCCCTCACTAGTAACTGGTGCCAGTGCCATGCCTTTGGATCTCCAGAATAAATATACCTTTTACCTTTATTGCATATCCAGCTTCAGATATTATGTCATTGCGATGCAGAAGAGATGACCTAAGACACCCACAAGTCATTCTGTAGTTCTTTAATGAAGTGCACATTGGTATCACATCCTAACCTCCATAGCTTGACAAACAATGTAGTCCTTACAACTTGTAGCCAAATTTCAGTCAAGACACAAGATTTTTGGGGCTGTACACCATAGCAACCTGGAATTTATCAAATTTTTACCATAGATAAATTTGTGTCATGTTTTGTTTTGTTTCATTTTGTTTTGTCAGTATTTTGAGACAGAATTTCTTCAGGTTACGTATGCTGTCTGCGAACTTTCAGCCCTGCTGCCTCAGCTTCCAGAAACGGAGATTATGCCCATATACTCTCACTCCCAGCTTCTAGAGCTAAGCTTTTGCTATAGCAAAGAATTTACTTCTTTTAATGGCTCATTGACTGTCATGTACTTTTGTAAAAAAATATTTATTAACAAAAACAGTAGAACATCATAATTAGACCACACAAGTATATTTGAGTTAAAAATGAAAGAATACTAAGTATAAAAAGGTAAAATTTTGAAAAATCAAATAAAGCAAAAAGTTCACATTGGGCGTGTTAAACAACTGTCCTAAATTAAACAAAATGCTATAAATTCAATATAAACAAAAGGCTATAAATTCTGATTTAGGCTGAAAATAAATTGTTTAAATAGAAGAACTCTGCTCTGAAAAATCAAGAGACTACATACAATTTTTTAAATTATTGGAATAATTTTGTCCTGAGCCTTTTTGCCTACACCTTAGTATGGATTTTTTATTCTGGGTCTTTACATCTGTCTTATATTATCTCACAAAAAAGTTGTAAATTTCTGTAACAGATTCCAAAATACATAGTCAGTAAATGTATTAATTCTTTGAAATTTCTTCAAGTTACTTCTCAGTGTCTTGTTTTTTTTTTTTTTGACACTTTAGGCTAAGAAGTGGAGATCTAAAATTCATTGATACTTTGTGTGAGTTGTAGAACATAAACCTTGAGGAACAGTGACGAACTAGAACATCCCATGAGCTCGTCAGGTATAGAAACTACCTTGTGAAAGTAAAGGGTGCTGGGGACAAAGTAGTGCACTGGAGTTTCTCTTAGCCATGGCTAATCAACAGCAGACCTGCCAGAGGAAGGACTTGATGTCAGTCGTCCAGAAATAGTCCACCGTATCTAATCATGGCCTGTACACAGCTGCTACGTGAGGAGCAAAGTTCAGTGGATGAGATGGTCCTGAACCTCAAGCCAGAAGACCCAGATTCAAGTCTGTTTTGGGACTAACTTGGAGGTTTTGTGTGTATCATGGAACATCTGTGAGTCTGAGTCTAATTACCCCTATTGTTAAAAAAACAAAACAAAACTGTATCTTGAAATTTTCGCAGACTTATATTAAAAATTAAATGTAAGGAGTTGTACATTTGTTCATGTAGACATGGAAGAATTTATACGTTTGTTGGAGATTGTTAGTGGAGCAAGGAGGTTCTGATTAAAAAATGGATTTATGCTACTGTCATGGATCATCATTGAAGAGGGGAAGACTAACGTAATTCAGGGTCTATTTTAAAAGTTAGTTAGTAATTTAGCCATTGTAGGTCATATGCTCTTGCATTAGTCCATTTTGTGTTATTGTAACAAAATACCTGAGACAGAATAACTTTTTTTAAAAAACAGAGTTTTGTTTAGTTCCCAGTTTGGAAGGTTCCAGGGTATGGCAGCAACATTGTCCCAGGGAAGGTGAGGGTCCCTTGGAGAATAACACCCTTCTGGGAGTCCATGTGACTGGAAAAGTTCTGTCTTGAAACAGAAAGCTGGAGAGAGGTGGGCCCCCACATTCCTTCCCAGGAACACATCTTCAGCTGACTTTAGGACCTCCCCTAGAGCCCCCTTCTCAAGGACCTGATCACTTCCCAATACTGCCACCCAGGAACTAAACTACAAGCACTTGAACCTTGGAAGAAAAGCCGAGTCTAAACCATAACAGCTACTCAGCTCGGCCACAGTATCAGGGAATCTGTGGGAAGCGGAAGGAAAGAGTGGGTTAGGGTCTTACTGTCACAGTCCAGGCCAGGGGGACGGCCCACTTGGTCTAGAGAGGGAGAGCACAGAGACATATGCCAGAGATGCACCCAACTGGTAACGAGTGAGACACAGACAGACAAAGTACAGGAGAAGTGAAAGACAGGAGGAAAGCAGAAGGGCTGGTAGGGAGTCCATCTTAGACCCTAACCCTAGAAGTCCACCTGAGCTCCAGTTGTGCATCAAGTGGGTAGTTGGATGCAGGTGTCTGGAATGACCTGTGAATTTGATAAGCTGTTTGTGATGTGTGGCTTGCTGTGCTATTGTACGCAAAAGTATCCTGAGGTTTTGATGGGGAGTTCTTGAGCATGATCCATAGGTTAGCTACTCTGGAATCTGCATTTCTTTTTCTCAATTACCTAGAAACCATTTCTCAAGAATTTCTATATGTTTTAACAGAGGTCAGCAAATTCAGACAAATAGGACACATTCTGCCCCCTACCTCTTTTTATATGGCTTGAATACTAAGAATGGCTTGTCCATGTTTAAATTATAGGGGGGAAAGATAAAAAGATACCTAGTTTGTGACACATAAAAATTTTACAAAATTCAGATTCTGTTGTCCATAAACAAATTTTTATTGGAACACAAACGTGCTCATTTTATATGATGTCTGTAGCTGCTTTTCCATGATAGAGGTGGAGTCACTGAAGTGAAGAACACTTGTTCTCCTGAGGACTTCAGTGTTTACTCTCTTGTCCTTCCCAGAAACTTTTCTACCTCGGATCAATAACACAAATGTAACTGGGTTGGTTCGTGTAGAAATAGTTTATGTGAATGTAAATACTAAGTGCAACAAATAACGATGTTTCTTTCCTAGAAATAGTCTACTCAATTTTTTTCAGAAAGAATAACCAAAAATTTAATTAAAGGCAGTATCTTAGAGGAAATAATCAGAAGACCCAGCTTAAGGTTCCTTTGAAGATCCACCGTTTCAGCCTTCAGTATTATTATATTAACCAAAAACCTGAATGGCAACCAGCAAGCCCCGAAAGTGCTAATGAAGAAAACCACAGGGAATTAATATATACAAACGTTTGGTACAGAAGAGAGCTTAGATGGCTTCTAGAAAATCAAATTACTTCCAGCCTGAAAGTTTAGATAGGATGGAGCTCACCATTTCCTACCATTTCTAGTAGGACCACCAAACTAAGCATTGAGCTGCGTAACAGTGGACGTGAGGCAGGAGTTGAGAAGCCAGTCACTATCCACAGGTGACCCTTGGGAATTTTCTATGTGGAAAGTTGGAGTTTTTGAAAAAAAGGTAGGGAAAACTTTGGCCAGAGACACCTGTAAAGAGTAGAAGTTGGTTAGTTACTTCAACACATTTTTAAATACACTTTTAACCTTTGCTTTGCATTTACATTAACACAGAAAAGTTCCTGAGCTGAAATATATTCATATGGGTCTAATGGCCACAGGCTGTGTGTCCAGCACAAACAGGAAGTGAGGGAGCCCCAACACTGGAGCCAGACCGGGAGGAGACCCTACCCTCACTTCTTGTGTTAGTCAGCTTTTCATCAGTGGGGCAAAATACCTGACAAAAACTAATTAAAGAAGGAAAGGTGCTTTGGCTCACAGCTCCAGAGTTGGCGTCTGTTCACTCCACAGTGGCACAAGAGTGGCAGCATGTGTTAGTTGGTGGGTTTCCTTGTCCTTGTCCTGTTTTATCTGGGCCCCACCTTGCTGGAAGGTGCCACCCACACACAGAGTGGGTTTCCCCCTTTCTTTTTCTCTCTCAACTGCCAGTCACCTCTGGAAGCACCTTTAGGGATGCTGAGACACGCCCAGATATGTGCTTCCCTAATCTCCCAGGTGGCTCTAATCCAGTCACGTTGATAGCTGAGGTTAATCATCTCTTTGTGATCCAATGGGGATGCATTTCCTCAGTTCCAGCTGTAAATTAGGGTAATGAGAGAAGTACCATTATACATGACACTCAAAGATGGTTAAAATAAAAATGGATGTTACTGTTACAAAGAGCCTGACTTTACATCTTAAAATATAATCTGCATATAACAACTGCATTACCTTAGACACACCCAACATATTTAACAATAATTAATTAGCATGACCTAATACCTAACCATGTCACATTCTTTCTCGTTGGTCTCTGTATTTATCCCTTCTTATCTCCATCTTCTTTTTCACACACCAACTTGTAGAAGAAGTTGAATCTTTGCCCCTCGTGCATCGCCTCACATCCTGAATTTGTTTGCTGCTTTCTCCTGGCACTAGTTGTTCCCTAATCTTTGGCAAGATTTGGTGGGTGGTGCGTGCTCTTTCTACCACGTCACATGGAGGGACATGATGCCTCATGGTGGGATCAATTTTAGTTGTGCACAAAACTTTATTTCTAGCAGCTTAATGGGTCAGTTCAGTACTTAGAGTGGATCACAGGCCAAAATGTGTTGGGCACATGCTGCAAAGATCTTGACAGTGTCCACTCCACTTGGGAGCTCTAACCCTCAGCATGGCTTGAACCTTACCTTGATGCAGTGGGCTGGGATCCCACATCCTCCACCTGGCATCATCAGGAGCTACTGTCCCGCTTCCCCCTGCCTGCATCGTTCCTGCAGGACAACAGTGACAATGACAATGACAATGATAATGGAGGAGGATGATAATGATGACACTGATGACGTTCATCATGATGCTGCACTGCTGATGACATCACACTTCCCCACTGTACTGTTGATCTGGAGAACCTTCTAGGTGCAGAAAGTATATCACCTTTAGAAGTATGTGTGAGAATACCAGATGCTGCCCTTGCCCACGTCTGAAGGTACTCAGAGTGTACCTAGAAACGTGTCAAGTAGGGATCACAGAAGGAGCTTTTCTGTCACTGTGGGAGGCTCTGTTACCTGTAGAACCTCAGGACCAAAGAAGAAACCGCTTCCTTAGTGATCCAGTGCTTTCATCCCTACTCCAGCCACTTTAATAGAAGCCTGGATTTACAGATGATTTAAATTCATATCAAATTTCAGTTTATATTCTTAGGGCTATATTGAAGCATGTGCAATACATGATACCCTGTGGGCTGTAAATTTACTTAGATGTCAAAACAAGAGGTAGAAATGAAATATGTACAAGATGGAGCTCAATAAGGGCTTATGTGGCATTAATTGCTTATATTCATGGTCTTCTGTATTAAACAAAACTGGCAGTGTAATTAGTTAGGCTTTATGCGGTGCTGTCTCTCCAGGTGTATTGTGGGAATTCACTTATCTTCTGGTGAATGTAGGATTATAAATATGCTCTCTAGGCCAACCATGCACTCGAGTGCTTTTCACCAGGAAAGAGCTTAAGGCCGCTGATCTTTAAACTGGCTTGGGTCTATGAAGAAAAACAGCAAGATGCTACATAACATGACTCATTTTTATCTGCATTTCCCACAGTACCATGATGTTCAAGGAAAACATTTCTCTGGCCCATTTTTTCCTAATACATCCGTTAAAATGTGTATGAGTCAGTCAGCTTTCAGTCACTGTGCACTTGACATATACACCCTGAGGACGGATTTATTTTTGTTCATACTTTATGATATTCTGATTCCTGGTCAGCTGACTGCAAGGCAGGAGGAGCACTGTGGTGGAGGGAATTGATAGGGGAAAGCTGCCTGACCCGGGCAGGGCCTGGGAGCACGGAGTGGGAGAAAGCTGGGTGGTTGGGGGGAAGAGCGGGGAAACAGGATTTGTCTTTCAAAGGTGTGCTCTTAAGTGGCATACCTTCTGACATTTGTCCCCACCTCCTGACTGCATTCGGCTGTTCAGAAGTAATCTGCTAATGAGTATAGAGCCCCCATGACCCAGTTGCCTTCTGAGAGTCTCACCTCTGAATACATAAGCCTTTTGGGGACATTTTTGACTCAAATCATAGTAAATGCTAAATATGAGGAATTATATCTTGTCCTGGGCTTTATGTGGTGTTTCTTCCAGGAAATAGACTGCTTCTCCGCATTGCCGTATGATGCTGTATGATGCTGTATGATGCTTTTACCTGTATGATGCTGGTGCTCTTTGATGCTCCTGTGTCCCATCTTCATCACCACGTGCCTGTGTGTGCCACTTGTGTCTGCCAC
Organism: Ctenodactylus gundi; assembly: GCA_004027205.1. Classification (NCBI taxonomy): domain Eukaryota; kingdom Metazoa; phylum Chordata; class Mammalia; order Rodentia; family Ctenodactylidae; genus Ctenodactylus; species Ctenodactylus gundi. Next base: position 185,053 of record PVKB01001102.1, read on the forward strand.
AGCTCTCACCCCTGCCCAGCATATGGCATCCACGTGCTATATTTGCCACTGCCTTTTTGTCTCGCCGTACTCCTCTTCCTTGGGTATTTTTTCTTTTCCAGTGTGTCCCAGATTTAAGTCCCATAATCATGATTTCATGGAACAGAAAGGTAACAAACAGCTCAGCCAAGAGCACCCCAGAGCAGGCAGCTGACTTATGTAACGTCCCCAAGTCAGTGACAGAACTGAAGTCACATCTTGTGCTCCTGTTCTTGTTGGTGTTCGTTCCAGTCGACTTCGCTGCCTTAAAGTAAATTGAAAGACCAAGACTTGAGCAAATCAGAATATCAAAGTTCAGGTGGGGTGTGTAGCTCAGTAGTAGAGTGTTTACCCAAAACACATGAAACTTTGAGTTCCACCCTTGGTAACGCCAAACTGTGCCCGCACGCGCACACACACACACACACTCTCTTTCTCTCTCTCTCTCTCTCTCTCTCTCTCTCTCAAAACGATTTTATTAAACAATTTGCTTTTTCGTATGATAAATAGCATAGTGGCATAAAAAATTATTGACATATATTTCACATACCATACAAAATACTCATAGCTTTTAATCTATTCTCACAGCACTGTAACCACCACAATCTAGTTTACGAGTAGAATATTTTCATCACTCCTGAAAGAAAATCCAGCACCCCTTAGCCATTGTCCTCTTGCGAAAGGATCCCTTTCTTCTGGAGCCTCTGGCAATCACTGAGCTGCTTCATTTCTACAAATTTGCCTGTTTGGGATGTTTCATATGGTGGAGACATACACCATGTGGCCTTTGATAACTGGCTACTAGGGTCTGAGGACGGAGGTCAGTGATCAGGTCAGAGGTCAGGCACTTGCCTGTAGAGTACAAGGCTCCTGTTCCATTCCCCAGCATCACATAAGCTGGTCGTGGTGGCTCATGCATGTAACCCCAGCACGTGGGGAGGCAGAGGCAGTCCCCCTGGCTACATAGTGAGTTCAGAGCCAGCCTGGAGTATGGAGTGACACAAGAACGCACTCCCCACTTTCCTTAAGCTTCCACAGTCTGCAGAATAGCTCTGCCTTGCAAACTGCAAATTGACATCCTTCTTTGTCTAGCGTACCTTTCTCATCTTTGCAGGGCTATTTCGTCACCACTTGCATGTGCCCAGAAGCATTTGAGTTATTTCCAGATTTGTGTATGGTCAACTTGCCAGATGTCTAAGGGTGAATAAAAAGGGTCCCTTGTTGTTTCAGTCTGCTAAATATAGATGCAGAGGTACTGGACTGGTTTGTTTATGGTCTTAAAACACAGTACAGGTTGAATGTTCCTCATGGGAAATACTTCGGCCGAGAACTTCAGCTAATTTCATTTTCAAATTTTGAAGTATGTGTACATGATGTATCTTGAGGGTGGGCCCGAGTCTAGGCAACATGTTTATTTCTATTTCATGTGCACATTGTCACATAGCCTGAAAGCAATTTTATACAGTATCTGCATTTTTTTATTGCAACACTACATCAGATAATTTGTGGAATTTCCCATTTGTAGTATTATTGTCAAAAAATTTCAGATTTTGGAGCAATGCACAATTTGGGTTTTGGAATTAGGGATGCTCAGCTATATAAGGTTTTTCCATGTTACTTGGTTTCTCTGCCATATTAAACATTGGTAAGTATTAAGTTAAAAATAATAATAAAAATAATAATGGCGCTGAAGTAACACTTAATTTTCAGTGACTTGGTTTTCATATACATCCATTAGCTGCTTTAGGTAAACCTCAGGGTAGCTACTATTATGTAAATGAGCATGCAGGGACTTAGAAAGGTGAGACAATTTGATTCAGACCCCACAGCAGCAGAATCTCATGACTTGACACCCATGCTGGTCTCTAGGACGACCATTCACTGAGACTACTTGCTTGGCATATTTTTTTTAAAATCAATGGTTATCTATGATTCATTGTTTTCCAACAATTTTTTATTTTTATTTATTTTTTTAAGCAGGGATGGGGTGGGTGCTGGAGATTGAGCCATTCATGCTGAGCCACATCTCTGCCCATTTCTGATTTTTTTTTTTTTTTGAGTCTTGGTGTCACTCTGTTTAGTCTAGGCTGGTCCCATTTCTGATTTTTGAGGCAGGATAGCACTAAGTTGCTAAATCACCGAAGTTGAGCTCATGCTTAAGATCCTTCTGCCTCAGCCTCTCATAGGAACCACCTGTGGGCTTCAAGTCCAGACCAAGACTTGCAGGATTCCCCCAAATAAACCCAGTCTTCTACCCATCCCTTGTGGCCTTTGTCACATGGAGGTATGCAGATACACCTTCAAGGGACTTCCCTCCCTTCCCACACGTTGCCTCCACCTCCCTTTCTGGAATCAATCTGTTGGCAGCACTTCCAGTCTCCTCACAGCCTCCCCATTTCTCACTGAGAGAATCCTGCTTTCCTAAGGCCCTGGTCACTGCAGACAGATTGCTACTGAATTTTTGCACTCACTTCAGGCCTCAGGAGTAAGGTAGCTCTTTGTTACTTTGTTCCCTGGTGCTACTTCCAAATATTTCTTCTTTCAAAAAACCCACCTCTTAAATATTGACTCATGCTGCAACATGGAAAAACTTTGAGGACATTATGCTGCATGAAATATGAGACAAAAAAGGAGAAAAAGTGGGTAATTTCACTCATATGAAGTAGTTAGGATAAGCAAATATATAAAGACATAGCAGAACAGTAGCTGCTCAGAGCACTAGGCAGAGGGAAGTAGGGGTTACTGTCCAGATTCTCACTTTTGCAGGATAAAAAGGTGGTCGCCCAACAAGGTGAATGTGTTTACTCCACTAAACTGTACACTTAATGGTTAAAATGGTCAATTTCATGGTGGGTATACTACATCACAATTTCATTAAAAGCACCTCCTTTGAATGCATGTCTTCAAACCGAACCTGGATACTCTTCCTTTTAGGCACCAGCTCACCCTCCAGTGCCTGCCGTATGTGGAACATTCCAGCACATCTGCCACTGTTTCGGTCTGGCATGGTTTCCAACTTCTTTAGCACCCTTATCGATGACATGAGCAACTCCTTGGCTTCTCAGTTTTAGAAGTCTATTCCTCTGCCACACTTCAGCCTGCACTTACATGGTCACCCTCTGGAGTTGGCTATTACACATTGCACCTTTGTGGAGTCTTCTCTTATGACCCACGCCTCTCTTCTTTCTTGGTCACTCACTCTAGTCCTTTAGTTTAGAAGTTTCTAGTCCTAGATGCCTTCAGCCCATTCATTTTCCTTACTCTTACATTCTCCATAATTCGGGAATGCCCTCTAATATTCCTCACGTACTTCCTTCTTAGAAGCACCATTCCCACATTTCTGTATGCCTGCCTCCGTCTCATTGGTGTTTCATCCTCAGAGACCCATCCCACCAGCAGCGATAATGGAACCCTCACCAAGTCCTGTAGTGTACCAACTGTTTAACATCTGCAGAGCACTTCTCAGACCTCCAACTTTTCTTGTCTATTTTCTTAATGGTTTTTTTTTTTTTTTTTTTTTTTTTTACATCTCACTGAGATGTAAGTCCTTGCAAGAGACTGTCTTGCTCACCCCTAGACTTTTGGCACTAAATGAGTTAAGTGATGCTCAGTAAATGGCTTGTGATCACTGCTATAGGAGGACTCATGGAAGACAAGACAAATATTTTACCCTGCGTTTATAATCAGATAGTGTTTGACCTGATCCCACTGATGGGTCCTCAGTCTCAGCACGTGTTCAGCATTTGAAAAACTGTAGAACAAAGCCTCCAAGAAAGATGTTAGGGGCAGATCCCCACTGCCACTTCCCACAACGTGCCGGTGACCAGAACCCTAGAACCTGTAAAGGTCTTTTGCAAGGCCATGATTTTGCTCATTTAGACTCCAGATATATGCAAAGACCTGAGTAGGATTTCTCTATTGGGAGCAGATATTGTCTTAACCACTGTTATACTTTTCTTTTTTCTTTTCTTTTCTTTTTTTTTTTTTGAGACATGTCCTTGCTCTGCAGTCCAGGCTGGTCCTGAACTCGCTGTGTAGTCTAGGCTGTCCTTGGACTCATGACAGTTCTCTAGCCTCAGCCTCCCGAGTGCTGGGATTACAGATGTGAGCCACCATGCCCAGTTTATGTGGTGCTGGGGAATTGAACCCAGGGTCTTGTGCTTGCCAGGCAAGCACTCCAAACACTGTACTACGACTCCAGCCACTATTATACTTTTCTTTTTCTAAGTTCTTCCTTAATCATGCTTTGTGATTCTTTGACCCAGGGGTCAAAAACATTGTAAGGATAAGATAAGCAACTTGGGAAGACTAAAATTGTCAAGGGACAAACACATTTAAATATAAGAAAAGAAAAAAGTACCTGGGGTCCTCCACATAGGCTTTTAGAGCCAGAAACACCTCCTTGCCAGCTTGTTGCTCACTGGCCTTGCTAGCCTCATGAGGCACCCTGCAGATATCCTAGTATACTCTCTCTCCCTCACCTCTATAATATCTCCTTCTAGCCTTGCCTGTTTCCATTTGCGCTTAAAAAAAAAAAAGCCTGTGTCATACAAATAGAAAAGTGCATATGACTTAGTAATTTTTTACAAACTACATACATGTAGAATATAACCAGCAGCCACCTCAAACACCCGGAAGCTCCCTAACCAAGCAAGTACTATTCTGAATTCTGAGAGCACAGAAGAGTTTTTGCCAGATTTTATATTTTCTTTAATTAAGAATCATGGGGTATATATATATATTTGCATCTTCTGGGGGAATGCTGGGATTTACCCAAGATTAATGTCATGCTCTTTAGAGCTGAGCTCCAGTACAGACTCCTTTTTATATCTTCTTTCATTCAACATTGTTGGTGGGATTCATCTACATCTTGAAGTAATTATGGATTTTTTTCCCATTGTTGAACAATATTCACTTATAAGAATACACCACAATTTTATTTATCCATCATACTGTTGATGAACATTTGAGTAGTTGTTTTGGGTACCTCTTTTCTGAGGAGGACATATCAAGGCTGGGTCAAAGGGTATGTCCATGAGTGTTTCAGAGGGTTATATCAATTTATATTCCTATCTGCAGCAACATAAAAGAGTTCTTCTTGCACCTACTTAGCCTTGATATCGTCTGGCATTTTCTTCACTATTTTAGCTGTCCTGCTGTCTTGGGGGGGGGGTGGGTGTTGTGTGTGGGTATATCTCATTCTCTGTGTATTACAGTTGCAATATTTGCACTGGATCATTATACTGACTGTTACGTACTTTTAGGAAAATAAAGAAAAAGATGAGCTCTTAAATATAAAAACAGTCTGGGTTTGGTGTAAGACAGGAGGATAAAAAGTTTAAGGCCAGCTTAGGGAACTTAGGAAGACCCTATCTCTAAATAAATAAATAAATAATACACAAATGGCCAGGTGTTGTAGCTCAGTAGTAAAATACTTGCCTAGTGTCTTAGTTTTTTTCTGCTGAGACAGAATACTCAACATCCACATACCTTAAGTAAGGTGTATTTGTTTAGGTTTTTTCAATAGGCAGAATTTAAAGAATTATAACAAAAGGGATCTATTTGGAAGGCTTACAAATCCGAGGATAGTGATAGTCCAAGACGACCACCTGCACCTTCGAGAGCTGGAGCGTCTGATGGCTGCTCAGCTGCGAAGTAGAACACCCCTCTGAGACTGCAGGACAGCCAGTGAGAGTCAGCTGCAGATCTTGGTTGTTCAAAGAACAATGGTAAAGAACAGAGACTGACGATCAGTGACAGGCAGACAGGGGCAAGTTGAGACTGGAACTAATCTGTGATGAAGATCTGCGGCGTGTAGCAAGTTGTTGTCCTTAGGCAACTGCAAAGGTGAGGGCTTTTCCAGAGGAAGAGGCTGTAACAATCATTTTTCTTCCTTCCTTGTATACAGTTCAAGTTCCTGTTGGGCCTCCCACACCTGGGTGGGTGCTCTTCCCTCATTTGCTGGCCCATAAATCACTTACCCTCTAATCCAGGCTGGTTCTCAATTGCCTAATGTAGGCAAGGTTCCCAAATCCTAATCCAGGTGTGGTTCCTGATTGCCTCAAATTGACACAATCTCTCCAGTGGTCACAGAAGGAAAGGTTTGTTTTAGCTCGTGGTTTCAGAAGGTCTCATTCCATGCATAGATAACTGGCAGTGATGGAAGCACACAGCAGAGGTCCTGCTAGAGGAAAAGCTGTTTACTCCATGCTGGTCAGGAATCCGAGTAAGCAAGGAAAGGCAGAGCTAGTGTGTACACCCTTCCATGTCAAGCCCCTGTGATCCACCCCTTCCCACCAGTCCCACCTCCAAACAGCACATGAAATCTATATATAGTGCGCAATATGCAGATACATGAGGCTTTGAGGGAACGTTCCAGGTCTAAACCGTGACACAGCATGGACAAGATGGGCAGGGTTTGGGGTTCAGTTCCTTCCCTCTGTGTGTGTGTTGTACTAATTTTTTACTTTTTGTCTCATAAATCAAATGAATTGGTTTGTACAGTGACAGTTAAGTTTATTTGCTGTACATCAAAATGGGCAGGTTAATACAATAAATTGACATATTAACACTGTGCACATGTATATGCACATATGTTAAGTTCGATTGGTGTATATACACAAGTGTAAGTATGTATTTTGCTTGACATTTATCATATTTGAAATGCTTACCATATGCTAGGCACTGTTCTACTACTATGAAAGAAAAAGTATTTTAATGTAGGTTTGCTTTTAAATTATTCTGAGTAGAGCGAACAAATGTGGAGACTTCTAACACAGGAAAGAAAAGATCAGTTTGACTTGTCTGGAACACAAGTTATACAGTCCAGGAATTAGTTCTAATCTTGTGGAGGTTCTGTCTGCACTCTACTGGGCCACTTTGGGGGCAGCTGGGCCCCTAGAAGCCGCAGCCAAGAAGCCATAAAGCATATACTGTCTTCCTGACTGGGCGCTGCTCAGGATCTTTGCCAGCCCTCCACCCCTGGTGACCTCCAGCAATCTTGTGTCCTCCCCCAGTTCAGCGTCTAAGCAAAGCGACATCTGGCAGCCCTTTCTACCCTCTTGACTTATGACTTACCTTCTCAGCTAGCTACAATGAAAGGTACTTGCAAAGTAATACCCACTCCCCCTAAAGCCACCCTCCTCTTTCCCAAGTCTCACCTTGAAATGCTCCTTCAGGAGGAGGAACTAGAGGCAACAGAGGGAGAATGGACTGGAATTATGCTCTCACCTCCTGCCAGAAATCCCCCCGCCCCTTTTTTTTTTCTCCTAAATATTCAAAGTGAGAATGAAGGTACAGAGATTGACAGGAAGACTGTCAAAATCCACATCTGAGATTTAAACACAAGAAAGTCCTTCTGGGAGATACAGATTCACTAGTTAAGAGTGGGAGAAGTTGAAGATAACTTCAGCCTTTTTCTCCCTTATGATCAGGCCCAGGACTTTCACACTAGACTACATCTCCAGCCCATTATTATTTCTGATTTTGAGATAGGGTTCCTCCAAGTCACTAAGTTTTCTAGGTGGGGGTCGAACCTGGAATTCTCCTGCCTCAGTCTCCCAGAGTGTGGGGATTACAGAACTGTACCAGCTGCTTCAGCTTTCTTTCTTCCTTTAAAGTTTTTATTACACATCACTTTCCTTTCCCCTTCTCACCCTGTCAGCTTCCCCCTTTGCCTCAGCCTTCTTAAACAACCGGACAGATAGTACCTAACACTTTTACCAAGTTAGAAAACCAATATGTGTATGTAGGGACATGCCATGTTCAATCTTAGACATTAACTTCTCCCTCCTGTATTTTGCTGAGTTTTTTTCCTATAATTTGCAAAGATTGCTCTGAAATTCTCATCAAGGAGACTTCCTTGCTGAGAAACACTAAAAAGCTGGCAGGGAACACTGATGACTGCCTGGCAGTCTTTAGCAATTTGCAGAGCCCCAAGGTTGCTTCACAGAGATTTTAGAAAGTGTTTAGTACTTTCAGAGATGCCCACAAGCTGATCATCATTGGGAATCCCACCTCCCACCATGAGCCACCCCCACCCCCTGGTTCCATGAAAATTCCTGGTGTTTCCTGGGATGGGTAATGTGGGACAAATGTTCCCATCTGTACTTATAAAATACTCCTTGGCTATTGATTGCTATTAAGAGAGAGTAAAAACATGCATAATTTATTAATTTCTTTCCAATCAGACCCTTTTTATTTCTGGTATGTCTCAAAAAGCAACTCTAAAAGTTGAGTTATTTCACATATACATTTAGTAAGAGCAGAAGAGAAGAGAAAGACACAGCAATTACAGTCTCAAACCTTCAGTGGCTTGAATCCTCCAGTGGCTTACAAATTTGGCAACAGCCACATAAACAAAAGTGTCAAGATTTCCACTGTAAACCACTGCAAAACAGATGGTAACATGTTTAAGTTTTTTTTTTTTTAAGATAAAGGCATCCATCTGGAAGCAATTATAAGTCATAACAGTCTTCTTACTATTAAGCTTTTAGTTGGCTTCTACTAGAATGAAAATGATTTTTTTCTTTAAACAAATTCTAAGTTATTCAAGCAGTAAAGCCAGAAGATGGTCATTTTTGAAAGCATACTTGTGCACCAAAAGGCACTGCAGCTAAGACCCACTAGCTACTAAACCTTGGGCAGCCTCACTGGTTAGATGTGACGAGAGCCAGAGCTTGGATTCCAGCGTGGCTCTGTTGTGCTGAATCCTGTGCAGTTCCAGGTCTTCATTAATACTTAATGAGCTGGAGTTAGAGGGGACTTTTTCCTGATGGTGGCTATACCGCAGGAAGACCTGCTAGCTTAAACTTAAAAACTGGCTCATTTCAACAGCTAAACAAAATAGAAACATTGGTGTTATTTCCCAGCAGCTAATAGTAACAGGTGGCAGCCTTGGGCAGGCAGAGAGCCTGTTTGTGATTTAATTAGCACCAGGTGATCTGGTTTGTGCTGGGAGGATGTGATTTGAGAAAGATGCATTCACCTGTTGCTGTTTGGAGTGGCGCCTAAACCCAGGGAGAATTTAGCCTGTGATCCCCGCACCCTGCTGGTTTCAGCGGGCCTGTTCTCTAACCTCATTGCCTGGATTCTTGAATGAAAGAGACATGAGCTACCCACAAAAGACTTCCTGTAGCTGCCAGGCACGGATCCAAAGCTCTAGAAACTGAATGGTCTTACATCAGACTTGAGCCTCCTGCCAGCTCCTTTCAATCCCCAACCCCAGCCTGTTGGCTTTTCCTTCTTCCTGTTCCTTTGTTTTCTTCCAGTCCTGCCAGAAGTGAGAGGCATGAGCTGAGAGAGACCTGGACAGTAGGTTCCTTCTCTACCCACAGGTGAGCACCCAGTTTGGGACACCTGTGAGAGGTACACACCCAGCCCTCTGCCACTTTCCTCCTGGTAATGCACGCTGAATGTGCCTACAAATGGAATATATGCTGAGGTAAAAAAAAAAAAAAAAACACAGAAATCCTCCAGCCTCAGCCTCCTGAGTGTTGGGATTACAAACTTGAGCCACCACGCCTGCTAGAAAATCAAATTCAGAACCTTGAGCTTCCTAGGCAAGTGCTCCAGCCCCTTTTGGTGAACCTTAAGAAGCCATTTTTAGTATTTCTCACTCAAATGAAGTTCCTATATAAATATACATCAAGGCTTTATTTATAATCATTAAGAAAAGGAAATATCCAAAGGCCCGCAAATAGGTGCCTGGATAGTTACCATTTAATGATGACTACTAACAAAATAAAGGAATGAAGCACTGGTAGGTATGAGAATTTTAAAAGCATTATACTCAGAGAAAGAAGTCAGACCCAAGAGTCTGGATGCAGTATTATTTCAACTATACAACATTTCAGAAAAGACAAAACTACCAATTAAGGCTACAGAAAAAAGTCAGTAAATTCAGAAATATTAACGCAGAAAATTAAATATGTTAAATATTGCATGGTTTCTCTGATTTGGGAAACCCAGAATACAGACATTCAGAACCTAATGGGTGTGATAGTAGGAGTTAGAGAGGAGGGGAAGGTGTGGGAGGGCCAAAAATGGCAAGGGATTGTAAAGTTGATGTGATATGTATGTGCACAAAATACTCAGTTTCATTGTAAACGTTATGTATTGCATATATATTAATAAAAATGGTAGGAAAAATTCAGAAATGTTAAAATTAAATAGTACAAGCTGTATTTCCCAATCACAGCATAAACAATATAAACTAGTCAGATTAGATAAGAAATTAAAACTAAACTTCTAAAAACTTGCATAAAAAAGAAATCTGAGCTGAAATTAGATCTGAGGTATTGAAGCTGAGCTCTGGGTTAGTGGAGGGGAGCTTTTATGTCTGAGCTATTTGGAAATTATTTATTAAAAAATGCTACATATCAAAACATGTGGATAAGATCAAAGCAGTAGTTTGGCAAATATGTATAGCCCTAAATGCACTTATTAGAAAACAGCAGTGGCTAGAAATAAATGGACTAGGACCTTGGTGCTTAAAGAAAATAGCTAATTAAAAAAGACTGGAAATAAAAGCTAAAAGTAATAAACCTTGCAGCTAACAAAAACTAAAATTGGTCCATAGAATCTAAAGACAGTTCTTTTTGTAAACTACAGATTAAAGACTAAGCTTTGACAAATCTGATTAAGAGAATAAAAAAAAAATCCCAAAGCACTAGAAATGAGTTACTGAACACAATCAGAGGTAGAATCTTTAAAAATTAAAATGGATACTATGTGCAGATTTATGTTGGTATGTTTGAAATCAAAACAAGTTTCTCTGAGAAACTGAGTTTAAAACATTGGGCTATATGAAATAGAAAATCTTGAACTACTCACATAAATATATTATATAGAGGAAACTGGAAAGATACTGGGAGACTATCCCAGAAAAAGACATCAGGCCCAGAGTTTGTGGTTCTGACTAGCTCTTGTAAGAGCAAGTGATTCCAGGGTAACACAGCATTCAGATAGATGGAGATCTTTTCAGCTGAGTCCAAACAGAGCAGAATAGGAATATTTAAAGTGGACAGGATAACCCAAAACGGAATATTCATGAAGGGAGCTCCTACGCACAATAGCTACATAAATCGCCAAAGAATCCTTCCACATGGCAATAACCATGTAGCAAATGTCTGTGGAATGCTTACTGTATGTGATGAGCATAATGGAAGCATTGTGCTGAGGTTGCCTCAGTTAATCTTAACTCCAGTTCTATGAATCAGAGGACCAAAGCTCAGAGATTGGTTCAGTTTCTTCGAGATCACACAGCTAACCTATGGGCGTTTTGGAATTTCAACCATTTCCCCAAATCCTCACTTACTGTGGATATAATTGATCCTGAATTTTTTCCAGTTGATAGGTAAAAGGTGATAATCTTGGAATTGGCATTGCTTCTCTTTGGGTGATTTTCTGCTATGTAAAGTTTACTCCTTGTTGCATCATATACAAAAATTTTGACTTTGCATCATCAATGCTTAGGAAATCTGTTAGCTCACACAATTCCATTCTCTCAGAAAAATTTCAGTTTCTGGCTCCCTGCTACTACTTATAAATAGTCTATCCTAATGCTTCATTATCTTTTAGATTTACTCTTAATAAAACTGAACATTTTTCATAAGTGATTTAAATTCACATGTACATATGTATAGTGTACATATGTATGATTCCTTTCTTTATTACTTCTACTTTTCTGTTAGTTTGCAAACTTTTGTTCCTTTTGGTACTAGAGGTTGAATCCAAGGTGTTTATTCTTAGCTACATCCCCAGCCCTTCTTAAAATTTAAAAAAGTTTTTTTTTTTTTTATTCTGAGACAGAATATCACTAAGTCACTAAGTTGCCCAGGCTGGGCCAAAATTTGATAGCCTCTTGTGTAAGCTTTCCAGAATGCCAAGGATCACAGGTATATGCCACTAGCTGGTAAACTTTTTAAAAAGAAATTTCCCTTTATCAATTATTTGGTTACCTGTATAGAAAAATTACAATAACAACATAATTCTTTCTTCTCACTTATCAATTTTAAAAATCATCTTCTAGAAATGATCAGCAAAGTTGTTTGTTTCTGGAGTTACTGGGGATTGAACCCATGGCCTTCCTATGAGCTACATCCTCAGCCCTTTTTGAGTTTTTTTTTTTTTTTTGGTTTGTTTGTTTGTTTTTGAGACAAGGTCCCACTAAGTTGCTTAGACTGGGATTCCACCTGCCATCCTCCTGCCCAGTTTCCAGAGTTCTGGATTAATAGGGGTGTGCCATCATGCCTGGCTTTTTACCTTCATTATGAATTCATGGTTTTATGGATATTAGATGTACTTCCATGCTTTGCAGTTAACATTCTTATTTATACTTAACGTTTGCCTATGATTGGCCAGAAACAGCCTTTATGGCTCAAAATATAAGTTTCATATAATCAAATATGGGAAGTGAGAAGCATACTTACTATTACTATAACAACTATTTATATCAAAGCATCTAAACTAAAGGGCATCCTAAAAGTCTCCAGATAAAGGAAAAATTAAATTCATATCTTGTATTTATGTGTATGATGACTTTTGGGGCATCATGTGTAAGACACTATCCAAGAACTAGAATGAATGAGATAGAACAACAGCTACTGTGAAAGCAGATTTGGAGGTCATTTTTAGAGTATACAAAGAAAGTGGGGGGGCTTCCGGTCAAAATGGCGGCCAATTAACAGAGCTGCACAAGCTTCTGGTCAAGATGGCGACTGAGTAACAGCACTGCACATCAACTCACTTAAAAAGTCAAGAAGAAAGTTAGAAAAAGCGTGTTGGTTGCAGCTAGGAAAGAGAGGACCATCCCCCAAAACAGAAAGGTGACCAGCGGGAGGCCAGAAACTCCGAAGGATCATCGAAACCAGAGGGAAAAAAAAAATCCCCACAGTCCAGGAAGCCGCCGCAGCCAGCTGCAAACGGCAGCTGCAGACGGAGGAAAGGTCGCGGGGACCAGAACATCTGACTGAATGGAGCTGGGAGAGGACTGAGCTTGGAGAGGATGGAACACACAACAACTGGAAAAGGATAGGGGTGGGTCTGAAATCCTAAACTCACATTGGAAGAGGAAAGAAGCAGCCGAATCGGCGCCAGCTGGGAACTGCCAGCACCCACAGATCACAAATAAGGTTCGGAGGCCAGAACCTCAGCCCGAGGTAAGCGCGGATCCAGATAAGTGGGAATTATTGACAGCGGGCGGCTCCAGCCTCAGAAGCATGGGTGTGTGTACTACAAATGCAGCATGCACTCCCCCTAGAAAAGGCCCCGGGAAACCAGATCAGAAACAGGGCTAAACAGCCGTTGCAGGCAGTGACATCAGCAGGAGATATTCTCTTTCCTGCACACCAGAGACAGTCAGAGGTAGGAGAACCATGGGGAAACGTAACAAATTTTATACAAAAAAATGACTCCCCAGGAGTGGGTGCAAGGGGTGCTGAAATTGCAGAACCCAACCAAGAACCCAAAAAAGAGATGGGCAAGAATGATGGTGACTTCTGGGCCCACATAGTCAGTGAATTGAAGCTGGAATTAAAGCATGAGTTAAACCAGGAAGCAAAGCAGGAAATAAAACAGACAGCGCAAGAACTACGACAACACTTAGCTAAGCAAAAAGCAAGCCTTAAAAAGAAAGTAGAGGAGACCAAAGAAGAAATGGGGAAGCGCAGTTACAAATCTCCTACAAAAAGACCAGAAACCCCAGGAGATGAAGTCAGAGTAAATAAATATGAATATGGCAAAAATGATGGCAACTTCTTGGCCCAGAAATTTAGTGAATTAAAGCAGGAAATAAAACAGACAGCAGAAGAGTTACACCAATACATAGATAAGCAAAAAGCAAGCCTTGAAAAGCAACTAGAGGAGACCAGAGAAGAAATATACCAGAAGATAATGAAGACAAAAGAAGAAAATAGAGAAGTATACAAAAGAGATACAGAAAAATTCAATGCAGATATTCAGGAAATGAAAAGCACGCAGGTAATAATAAGCAACCACTTTAAACAACTTCAGAATAGAATGTCAGACCTAGAAAATAAAGTGACTAAGCTGCAACATATAGGCCATGAGGAACACAAAATAAAGAAAGAAAGCGAATCGTTACAACGGCTGGTAGATGATTCAAGGAGAAATAACCTCAGAATTAAGGGAATCGAGGAGAAGACTGAGGACAAAACAAAAGGCTTAAAGGACATGTTTAATGAAATTATGGAAGAAAATTTCCCAAATCTAAGAAAAGAAATGAACATGGAGCTATTGCAGGCATATAGAACACCAAACAACTTTGATCAGAAGAGATCCTCATGACGACACATCATAATTAAAATTCTAGAAACCAAACACAAAGAGAAAAATACTAAAAGTAGTAAGAGAAAAACAGAAGGTAACCTATAAAGATAAACCCATCAGGATAACAGCAGTTTTTCAGTCCAAACTCTAAAAGCAAGGAGATCGTGGAGCAATGTCATCCAAGTACTAAAAAAACATAAATGCCAACCAAGACTGCTATATCCAGCAAAATTATCTTTTAATTTAAAAGGAGAACTTAAAACTTTCCATGACAGAGACAGCTTAAAGGAATTTGTAGCCACTGAGCCAGTATTGCAGAAAATACTTAAAGGAAACTTAGAAAGTGAAAGGGAGACCAGCGACACCAGTGACCCAGAGAAGAAGTGACAACAGCTAGAGGAGAATGAGCTGAGAAAAAAGTATCTTGGTAATCAGTGAAATATGAGTAAATAAAATATGAAAGTTAAAAAATTCTGAAATAACTAAATTTGCCTTCATGTCTGTCACTTTAAGTATATTTATGTGGTATAGATTTGACTTCATTTAATGTAGCAGTGTGATATAGTTGTAACTTTGTTTTGTTGTAGCAGTTCACTTATTAGGTCACTAATGAAAGTTTATCCTAAGGAAACTGATTGATGTAAAGATAACCTTGTGAATGTACAAATATGCACCTTCCAGGATTCAGCTAAGGCAATTGAATTTCATGTATTTATTTATTTATTTTCTTTCCCAAATTTACTGGTCTTTTGAATTACATGCTTATAGTTACTTTCTAATGTGAACTGGTGGGTAAGGCCAGGTTTAACAATAACAACAAAGATATAGGAAAATATGGGAAAAAAACTTTTGATGAATATCCCAATAAATGGATTGGTTGGATTCAGAGAAGAGATATCAAGATTTAACTGCTGCCAACCCATTAGAGGAATAGGAAGCTAGGGTAGAGTGGTGACTTCAGTGAAATGACTTAGGTGCGAAAGATTAATATGTTAAACACTGTATGGTTTCTTGGACTTGGAAAACCCTGAACCCAGACATTCTTTGGAACCATATGAAGTGATAGCCAGAGCCGGGGTAAGATGCAGGGAGGGTGTGGGAGGATAGAAGATGGGAAGGGATTGTGAAGTCAATGTGATACATAGATGTACGAAACACCCAAATTCATTGTAAATACTATGTATTACATTTGTATATTAATAAAAATAGTGTGTGTGGGGGAACAGAGCTGCACAATGCCTCCTCAATGGCCCACTTAAAATGTTGAGAATTTAGTTAGAAAATGCGTGTTCAATGTAGCTTGGAAAGAGTGGAGCATCCCCAACAACTGAAAGGAGATCAGGGGAAGGTCAGAGATTCCAAAGGATCATTGAAAGCAGAGAAAAAAATATCCCAGCAGCCCAGGAAGGCACCACAGGCTGGCTGCAAATGGCTATAGCCACAAGCAGCTGTGGACAGAGGAAAGTTCACATGGTCCTGGGACATCTGATGGACCTGGGAGTGGATGGGGCACCCCAACAACAGACTGGAGGTCACAGGAAGGTCAGATATTTTGAAGTCATATTGGAAGTGGAGAAAAACAGCAGCTGACTCGACACAGTCCTGACCTGCTGGTATCCACAGACCACAGACAGGAAGGTCTAGAGCCAGAACCTCAGTCTGAGGTCAGCGCAGATCAGGGAGAAGTGGGAATTGCCAGCAGCTGGTGGCCCCAGCCTCAAAAAACCAACCCATGGGTATTGTGTACTGCAAATGGAATGTGTTCTCCCCCTAGAAAAGGCCCTGGGAGTCCAAATCAGAAGCAGGGCTCAGTAGCCATAATAGGCAGTGATGTAAGCAGGAGCCACTTTAAAAAGAAGGGGAAAAATAGCGCAAGACTGAACCCTTTAGAGTAAATGAAAGCTCAGAAGAACACATCAGGCCTTTGGGAGTCACCCTTAAACAATGCCTAGGAAGAAACTGGCACAAGAGGCAGAGAGAGGAGAAAAGAGGGAGAACTAAAAAGGCTGCTGATTCCCTGAAAGACTCAGGGTAGTAGACACATCTTCAAGGTGGAGAGCTGCCCTGAGGTAGGAAGCCAGGACAGGCAGGACAGCTTTGCTGAGGGGGCTGAGGTGAACAAGATACCTCAAAAAGGGGACCATCGCACTCTCCTGCCAACACAGGCCAGAGGCATCTCGGTTGCTGCCGCCTTGCACGGCAGAGACATCTAGGACTGGGAAGTCCATCATCTGCCCATCCTGTTAGCCAGAGGCTTTTAGAGGCTGCCAGGGAATTCCATCGCCCTGTCAATCCTGAACTCCACAGGCTTCCAGAGGCATCTGGGATCGGCAATTCCTCTGACCTTTCTGTTCCTTGGGACAGTGGCTTCGAGATGCATCTGGAACTAGGCCTTCACCAAACCCTTCTTTGCTGCACACCAGAGACAGACAGCCAGAGGCAGCAGAACCATGAGGAAACTTGGTAATAAATCTACAAAAACTCCTGACACCCCAGAAGATGATACCAGGGATACTGAAATTGCAGAATCCAAAGATGAAAATGACAAAAATCATGGTATCGTCTAGGCCCAGAAATACATTGAATTAAAGCAGGAAATAAAGCATATAGTGCAAGAGCTATGCAAAGACATAGCTAAGCTAAAAGCAAGCCTTAAAAAGCAAACAAAGGGGACCAAAGAAGATATAAACCAGAAGATAATGAAGGCAATACAAGAAATGAGAGAAGAATGCAACAGAGACAAAAAAATGAATGCAGATATCCAGGGAGTGAAAAACACACAGGAAATAACAGACAACCATTTTGAACATTTTCAGAATAGAATATCAGACTTAGAGGAAAAAATGACAGAGTGGGAACAGAAAGGCCATAAAGAATGCAAGGTAAAAAAAGAAGAAAGTGAATCATTACAATGGCTGATAGATGATTCAAAGAAAAACAACCTCAGAATTATGGGAGTTCAAGAGAAGACTGAGGAAAAAACAAAAGGCTTAAAAGTCATGTTCAATGATATTATGGAAGAAAATTTTCCAAATCTAAGAAGAGAAATGGACATAGAACAACTGCAGGCATACAGAACACCAAACAATATTGATCAGAAGAGAATCTCATCACAACACATCATAATTAAAGTACTAGAAACCCAACACAAAGAGAGAATACTGAAAGCGGTAAGAGAAAAGCAGATGGTGACCTACGAAGATAAGCCCATCAGGGTAACTGCAGACTTCTCAACACAGACTCTAAAAGCCAGGAGATCATGGAGCAATGTCATCCAAACACTAAAAGAACACAAATGCCAGCCAAGACTATTAGAGCCAGCAAAGCTATCTTTTAAACTAGAGGGAGAAATGAAAACTTTCCATGATATAGAAAGCTTAAAGAAATTTTCAGTCACTAAGCCAGCACTGCAGAGAATTCTTAAAGGAAACTTGGGTAGTGAAAGGGAGGCCAATGACACTAATGACCCCAGAGAAAAAGAGATAGCCGCTAGAGAGGAATGAGCTGAGAAAAAAATGAAGGCTAGTAAACAACGTTGAAAAACTTCAAGGATGGCAAGACATAACCAAACATACCTCAATAATTACTCTAAATGTGAATGGCCTCGACTCACCTACTAAAAGACAAAAGACTAGCTGACTGGATGAAAACACAGAAGCCCACAATTTGCTGCCTACAAGAGACACACTTCACCCAGAAGGAAACTCATAGACTGAAAGTAAAAGGATGGAATTCAATATTTAATGCAACAGGTCCCAGGAAACAAGCAGGGGTAGCTATATTAGTCTCAGACTCATCAGATTTCAAAACAAAACAGGTGAAGAGAAACAAAGATGGCCAATATATACTGGTTAAGGGAACACTAGAACAGGAAGAAATCACAATTACAATATATATGCCTCCAACTCTAGAGCACCCAATTATGTAAATCAAAAATTATTAGGCCTGAAAGGACACATAGGCCCCAATACAATTATGGTAGGGGACTTTAATATTCCACGATCACAGATAGATCAACCAGACAAAAAATCCACAAAGATATATAACTGCTGAACAACACTATAGAAAACTTGGGCATAACAGATGTTTACAGAGTTTTCCACTCAACATCAACTGATCACACATTCTTCTCAGCAGCATATGGAACATTTTCTAAAATAGACAACGTTTTTGCCCATAAGTCATGCATAAATGAGTACAAAGGGATAGAAAGAATTCCATATATACTCTCAGACCATAGTGTAATAAACCTGGAACTTAACAGCAGCAGAAACAGAAGAAAAATACACAAATACATGGAGACTTAACAACTTACTACTGACCAAACAGCAGATCAAAGAAGAAATCAGCGAGGTCAAAAACTTCATAGAGTTAAATGATGATGGAAGTACATCATATCAAAATCTTTGGGACACAATGAAAGCAATACTTAAAGGAAAATTCATATCTGTAAATGCACACATCAAAAGAACAGAACAGTCACAAATAAACACGTTAATGATGCACCTTAAGAACCTAGAGAAACAAGAACTTAACCCAAAAGGCAGCAGAAGGGAAGAAATTATAAAGATGAGTTCTGAAGTTAATGAAGTTGAAATTTACAAAACATTAAAAATGTTAATGAATCTAAGTTCTGGCTCTTTGAAAGAATTAACAAGAAAGAGAAACCCCTAGCTAAACTCACCAAGAGAAGAAAAGAAAAAGCACAGACTAGCACACTTAGAAACAAAAAGGGTGAAATTACAACAAACTCTGCGGAAATTCAGAATATTATGAGAAATTATTTTGAACACCTATATTCTAATAAGTTAGAGAATTGGGAAGAGATGGATGACTTCCTAGATACATATGAAATAGCAAAATTAAGTGAAGAAGACATAAAAGTCTTGAACAACCCCATCACGCACACAGAAATTGAAGCAGTAATAAAACTCCACCTATGAACAAAAGTCCAGGCCCAGATGGATTCACAGCAGAATTTTTTTTAGCACTTCAGGGAAGAACTAACTTCAATCCTTTTCAAACTATTTCATAAAGTAGAAAGAGAAGGAGTACTGCCAAAGTCATTTCTTCAGGCTCGCGTCACCCTGGTCCCGAAACCAGACAAAGACATAACTGGGAAGGAAATTTATAGACCAATATCGTTAATGAATATAGATGCAAAAATCCTTAATAAGATTCTGGCAAATAGAACCCAACAAGGAACCAGAAAGATCATAACACCATGATCAGGTGGTCTTCATCCCTGAAATGCAAGGCTGGTTCAACATATGTTAATTAATCAGTGTAGTACCCTATATCAACAAAAGCAAAAACAAAAAACCCATGATCATCTCAATTGATGCAGAAAAAGCCTTTGATAAAATCCAGCACCCTTACATGATAAAAACTCTCAAAAAAATAGGTATAGAAGGGCCCTACCTAAAACTCATAGAAGCCATATATGCTAAACCTACTGAAAATATCATAGAAAATGGAGAAAAATTGAAACCATTCCCTCTCAAATCAGGAACATGACAAGGCTGCCCACTCTCACCACTCTTATTCAGCATAGTCCTTGAAACATAGCAATCAGACAAGAGAGTGAAATAAAGGGAATCTGCATCAGAAAGGAGGAAATCAAACTATCTGTATTTGCAGATGATATGATTATCTACACGGAGGATCCCAAAAACTCTACTACAAAAATCTTGGAAATAATAAAAAAAATTTGCCAAATTACAGGCTACCAAATCAATAGTAAAAAATCAATAGCTTTTCTCTACACTAACAGTGAACTTACTGAGAAGGACCTCAGAAAAACAATACCATTCTTAATAGCATAGGAAAAAATTAAATACCTATGAGTATACCTAACCAAGGAAGGGAAGGACCTATATAAAGAAAACTACATTATATTGTAAAAAGAAGTTATATGTGACATCAGAAAATAGAAAGGCATCCCCTGTTCTTGGATAGGCAGAATAAATATAGTCAAAATGACTATATGTCCAAACTGATATATAGGTTCAGTGCAATTCCTATCAAAATACCAGCAAATTTTTTTTCAAAGCACTTGAGACAGTAACCCTTAAATTCATATGAAACCAAAAGAGACCAAGAATAGCCAAAGCAATCCTGAGCAACAGGACCAAGGCAGGAGGCATTACAGTACCAGATATCAGGCTGTGCTATGAAGCAATAGTCATAAAAACAATTTGGTATTGGCACAAAATCAGACAGACCAGTGGAACAGAACTGAGGATGCAGAGACAAACCCCAATACCCTCAAATATTTAATCTTTGATAAAGGAGCCAAAAGCATACACTGGAAAAAGGACAGCCTGTTCAACAAATGGTGCTGGGAAAACTGGACATTCACATGCAGAGGAATGAATCTAGTCACACACCTATCACCATGCACCAAAATCAAATCAAAGTGGATCAAAGACCTAGATGTTAAAAATGAAACACTGAATCTTCTGGAAGACAAATTAGGCAAATATCTAAAAGACATAGGGGTAGGCAAAGACTTCTTAATAAGACACCAAAAGCAATAGAAATTGTCCCTTTTATCAACAAATGGGATAATGTCAAATTAAAATTTTCTGCACAGCAAAAGAAATTATCAACACTGTAAAAAGAGAGCCAAGGGCTGGAGGAATGGCTCAGTGGTTAAAGCACTTGCCTAGCAAGTGCTAAGTACCCTAGTTTGATTCCCCAGCACCACATAAGCTGGGCATGGTGCCGCACGCCTGTAATCCCAGCACGCGGGAGGCTGAGACAGGAGGATTGCTGTGAGTCCAAGGCCAGCCTGGGCTCTGAAGTGAGTTCAGGACCAGCCTGGACCACAGAGTGAGATCCTGTCTCAAAAATAAAAAAAGAAAAGAAAAGAAAAAGAAAGCACAGAGGACTTAGTCTCTAAGATTAAAGAACAAGCACATGAAAACAAAACAAGTAACTCAGGGAAACACAAATATCAGGAAAAAAAGAGAAGCACTGTCAGGAAGCCAAATAGTTGCTATAATACTGACCTATAGCATCAAAGGCTCATCCTGCCTTGGATAAAAATGACCCCATGGTATGAGATGGTGAGGGGCCTGAAGTGGGAAGGTAAGTGTCCAAGCACAAAGGTTTGGAAGCTGTTGGGAGAGAGAGAGAGAGAGAGAGAGAGAGAGAGAGAGAGAGAGAGAGCCAACAGAATGGGAAAAATTCACCACCAAAACCTCAGATAGGAGGCTCATAACCAGAATACACAGGAAACTGAAGAAAAGTAAGCCACCCAAAATCTAGGATCCTATTGAAAAAGGGGCAAATGAAATAAAGAGGCAGTTCACTCAGGAAGAAGTTCAAATGGCCAATAAATACGGGGAAAGATGTTCAACATCCCTAGACATAGGGAAATGCAAATCAAAACATCTCTAAGATACCATCTCACTCCAGAGAGAATGGCCTAGATCAACAAGTCAAATAGTAATCAGTGCTGGGGAGGCTGTGGGGAGAAAGGAACCCGCCTGCCCTGCTGGTGGGAATGTAAATTGGTACAGCCACTCTGGAAAGCAGTATGGAGATCTCTCAAAAGACAGGAAATAAATGTTCCCTTTGATCTGGCGACACCCCTCCTGGGAATATATCCAAAAGAGGCCAAAACAACACACAACAGAGATATATGTATACCCATGTTCATGGCAGCACAACTATCAATAGCTAAAATATGGAAGACACCAAAATACCCATCAACAGGCCAATGGATACACAAACTGTGGTATTTATACACCATGGGATACTATGCATCTATAAAATCCAACAGCGTGGAGGCTTTTGTAAGCAAATGGAGGATACTTGAGACTCTCTGATATAAGAAACCCAGATCCCAGATCACAATTATCTCATGGAACTTAAAGTGAAAAATAAAGGAAAGTGGGGGTGGTTGGGGTTGGGTTGAGTGGGTTCAGGTGGGTTGTGTGGGCTAGGGGAATGGAGGAATGGCTCAGCAGTTAAAGTGCTTGCCTAGCGAGTGCTGTGTCAAGCTTTAAGTACCTGAGTTCAATTTCCCAGCTCCACATAAGCCGGGTGTGGTGGCACATGCCTGCAATACCAGCACTCTGGAGGCTGAGGCAGGAGGATTGCTGTGAGTCCAAGGCCAGCATGGACTCCATAGTGAGTTCAGGACCAGCCTAGGCTACAGAGTGAGACCCTGTGTCAGAAAAAAAAAAAGTGGGGTAGCGGGTGGATTGAAAGTAGAGCAGGGAAGATCTTGTTTCCTTGACTAGATATGTATGTGCACAAAATGCTCTAGACCAATCAATATAAAGCTTAAATTTTACACTTACATCAATAAAATGGGGGTAAAAATCAAACATGCTTGTAGTCAAATGACAGTCTAAATAGACACACTCTAAGTTTTTAAATAAAATTTATTTGTAAGTTCTTTTATTTCAGAGGAACAGTTCTGGAAAGATGAATGTTGAAATCTCAGAGTTGGGTACTTCTGGGAATGGAAGAAGCAGTAGGCAGCACAGGCGAGCTCTACTGTCCTGCACTTCTACGTTGAAAGGTCACTAGCATGGGTTCCTGTGTTTTTTGAGATACTGCTTTTATTTAAATTGAGTTGCCCAGTTTTCACACCCACGCTTAACGTTCTGTGTTTGGTAAGATATTATGTCTGTTAATTCCATTTGCAATAGTCTCTGCATTCGAGCCAGAAAAACATAATGTCAAAAAGTAGTTGGAATGTCTAGAAATCGGGATGCGTGTTAATGTTTATAAAATATGAGTGATCTTGAGGAAATAGCCAGATGATTTGGGAAGGCGTGTATGGCGAAGGGAGGAGATAGTAGTTTGTAGGATTCTAGTCTCACAGATGCTGTCAGCTGTTTGTGTGACCAGGGGCAGATCACTTGAAAGTTCCCTTTGCTTTGGAAAGTAAGGGTTAGATTGTATTCAAGTAATAGTAAACATCGTAACTGAAAATATTACTACATTAGTGGATCTTCACATGCATGTGTCTGAAGAGCCACTCAATCTAGCAAGTTGGTGTGCCAGAAGAATGTTGGGTTGGCTCCTCGGTGACCTGGATTACTGGCCACTGTGTCACCTTGGGGAAATGAATTAAGCCTCCTTAATCCTCAGGTTCCTTCCCTGGAGGTAGAAATAACTGCAGTCGTACTTGGTTCACAAAGTTGTGGGAAGAATGAAGTGAAATAATACATACAAGGGTCTGTGAAAATATATAAAGCATTATTTCTCCTAATCAGCCTTGAAGATGACTCATTAAATTAGAGCCTTCAGATATGATATTAATAAAACTTCTTTTCTATGTGGGGTACAGCATAAAGGCTAGTTAAAAAGCACTTTAGCATAGCAAACATATAAACATTATATGTGATACAATGTTTAAACAAAACAGCCACTTTTGATTGATTGATTGGTGGTAGGGATTCAATTCAGGGCTTGCACACTAAGATGCATCCCCAGGCTATTATTTATTTATTTTGGGACACGGTCTCACTGAGTTGCTAAGTTGCCCAGGCTGGGGTTGAACTTGTGATCCTCTAGCCTCAGCCTCCCAGAGAGCTAGGATCACAGGCCTGAGCTGCCAAATCTAGCTCCACTTTCATTTTTATTTTATCTGTCTGTCTGTCTGTCTGTCTGTCTGTCTGTCTGTCTGTCGAGACAAGGTCTTGGCTCTGCAGCCCAGGTTGGTTCTTAACTCACTATGGAGCCCAGACTGGCCTTGGACTCATGGCAATCTTCCCGCCTCAGCCTCCCAAGTGCTGGGATTGCAGGCATGCACCATCACACCTGATTTATGTGGTATTGGCGAATCAAACTCGGGTAATTAACGCTTGATTTAGCGCTTGCTAGGCAAGGGCTTTAACTTCTCTGCCATTCCTCCAGCCCGCCACTTTTATTTTAAATGTCACAGTCAGCAGACCTTTCCTTAGTGCCTAGTTCTGCTAAGCATGTTTTCTGACCTTGGCTGCTGTTAGAGATATGCGATACTACCTGAGGAAAAGAGACGAAAACTCTTTGGTAAATTACTAGATTTTTCATAAATTGTCTACTTTTCTACTCCTGTTTTCATGTCCTGAGTAAATGAGTGAATGAATGATCTTAATGTACTCAAATACATAGGCAGATAATTGCTATATAAGCAAAGCATTTGAATGTGCCTTTATTATTTCTGAGATACTAAGCTGTTGGGATCATCATAAGCTGTTGGGACTCACATCTGGGTAACAGGAGACACAGTCACTAATGTGGAGTTAGTGTGAAGATTCCTTTGTGAGGTGAAAAGAAATAGAAGTACAGAGCTATAGTAGACCACTGTACCATTTGCTTACACATGTCTGTGTCCAGAAGTGGGGGAGAAGAGGCAAAGCGCAGGTGTTGGTGGTTTCCTCAGGAAACAGCTTTCATGTGAATCCTTCAGTATTGCCAGGATCGTCTCGTCATCCACATGTACTATCTTCAGCTTTTTAAACGACCTTTAAGACACTGTCATTAGTAAGTTGTTAGTCGGTTCAGCTGCAGGTTAAAGTGCGTGGTCATCCTGAAGTTTGTGTAGATGACAGTTGTGGACAGAAGCATTAAGGCCCATCAGGGGGCCACCGCATTGCACATTAAATGTTGCTGTGGTTTCGACCATGTACCCCACCCAAGAAAAAAATATGGTAGCCCTTTTTTGCCCTTGGTTTTATTTTTCTCAGTTTCACCCATGGTCAACCGCAGTCCAGAAATATTAAATGCAAATCAAGCAGAAATTAACAATTTGGAAGTTTTAAGACGCACACCGTACCGAGTAATGAAATCTTCCAACATCCTTCTGTGTCTTGCTGAAGACACGAACACCCCTTTGTCCATTGTGTCCAGTTCTAGTTCACCACCACCATGCTCATTAGGGACTTAGTGCCCATCTTTGGTATCGGATTGGCTGTCACAGGACAGAGAAAAAGAAATCACATCCATACAACTTTTATTACAATATATTGTTACAGTTGTTCTCCTTTGCTATGTCTTGTTAATCTCTTACTAAGCCTAATTCATAAATTGATAAATCACAAGAGTGTGTCTACAGAATTTGGAGAATTTGTAGGTACATGGATGCAACTTGAAACCATCATGCTTAGTGAAGTGACTCAGACTCAGATGGTAAATGCCACATGGTTTCTCTATTATGAGAAAACCAGAATACAGGCTGCTTATAGAATAAAATGGTGAAATAATGGGAGTGGAGGGGGAGGAGAAAGGGGACAGGAGGATCAATAAGGTGGAGGAGAAGGGATTATAATGATGTTGTATAATATAGTGCACAAAATTCTCAGGCTTCATGTAATGATTTTATACCATATATATAAATTACCGAAAGAGATGGGGGGGAAAAAGCATGTGTATATAGGAAAAAACCCCACATGATATATGTAAGGTTTCAAGCATCCACTGTAGGTTTTGGGGTGCACCTCAACTGTTAATGCAGTGAAGTTAGAACCAGTAACTGTGTACAACATCCTATTTGGATATAGAGTCTTTAGGAAGGTGCACTCATGGACAGTGTAAGAGGAGGCCATTCTGAATAAGGGATGACTCCAAAATCCAAAAACTGCTGTCCTCAGGAGGAGGAAGAGCATAGACATGAAGGAAGAGGCCACATGGGGAGGAGGGAGAATGTGAGGTTCCAGTGCCACAAGCTGTGAACGCTAGTGGTTGCTGGGTCAATAAAGCATCCTCCCTTCAGGCCATCAGAGGAAGCATGGGCCTGTCCAGCGCCTTAACCTCGGACCCTTAGCTTCCAGACCTATGCAATAATCAATTCTTGCTGGTCAGTGCCACCCAGTTTGTGGCAGTTTGTCACAGCAGCCATAGGAAATGAATCCCGATGTTAAAGTTTATTCTTACATGGAAATGGTCTGAGAGGACATGACTGTTTTCCTCCCTAACTGGGTGCTGCCACTGTGAATTCCAGGGTACAGCTGTCATGCCCTTTCTAGCCCTTTTATATCAGTCTAACTTTGTGTTCTTTGCCTTGATGCTATAGTCAACTATAGTCCAAAAAACATTAAATGGACTGTGGGTGACCATGATTCCTCTGTCCTCCTGTTCTGCCTTCCTTTCTCCTCTAGGATTCCTTCCTCCTTTATTTTTGTAATCTTTCCTCCTACTAATCTCTCTTAATGTCTCTGTCCCCAGAATATAATTTGTGACATTTGCTAAGTGTTATTTCTCATGGGTTGAGGGAAGCCCAGGGCCTTCTCACTAAACATTCCCAACACCCCCCAACCTGTTTTTGGGTTGCTTCAGAGCCCATGTTATCCACTTCAGGGGACTTAGGTATATTCACAGGTGACTTATTGCCCCTTAACTTCTATTGCTGAGGATCATAGATTAGACAGTGTTGGCAAATCTCTAAAGTGGAGATTTCTCCCATTAGATTGTCTTTCCTTGGTGTTTCTTTGAGTTTATTTAAATTTTGATATGTCTATTTTCAGCTTACTCAACTGTTAATTTTGGGGATCTTCTCAATGACTAGCCTTCTACTAATTACTGTTCCCCTACACTTTTCAGTGAGGGAGAAATGGATCACAGTAGTGTAGGCAGTCGAATGACACAGTAACTATTGGCATAATGAAAAACTGGACTAACCTCCGTGCCAATGTTAACAACAGGAATAAAATCTACAGTAATATTGTAATCTGAGGCCTACAAATAATAAGGACACCTAATAACCAGTTTAAAACTACAACTATTCCACTCTTAACATTAGAAGTACAGTCTACACTTTCAAGGTAACTATCTAAATAAACCTAATATTGACTTATTAAAATGCTCCAATAAGCCTATACTATATCACCATCAATAATAAAATGGATATCTCTATTCCTTACTTAGTATGACCTCTTAGTAGGCTCCAGCCACTATACCCTCTTTAACAGTAAGATAGAGATCAGCAGCACTGGTGAAACCTAAGACACACCAGCTGTTGACAAACAATAAGCAAACAAGTCATACAACCATTCTAGTATTAATAAACATGTGATTTGTACGATTAATGGAGGTATCTGTACAAGCCATCTAGGAATTTACTAGAGAAATCTATTAAAGGCAATCCTGTAACATTGTTCATAGTAGAATAAGACTCTGAATTAATGTGCTGTGCCTAACTAAATAGAAAAAAAAATATTAATGCCCACCAGGCCAAGCCATGCAGCTCTAAGTTATCAATGCTTAACAAAACTAATAATAGAAATGATGAAAGTTCAAAATACCTACAAAGAACAACTGAGGCCAGTCCACAATCCAAAGGTTTTTCATATATTACTTGGATGGGAAGTCTTCCTTCAAGTCCTCCAATCTTCAGTCTTGCTGACAGCTGTCCACTAAATATATACGACATGGCAGAGAGCAGTGCTTGGACTGTCTTGCTGGAGTTTATCACATCATTCTTGTCACTTTCTGAAGCAGTTCTGAAAGTCCTCTTTCATAAGTGTCTTTATGTGGTCTGGTTCTTTAAAATGATATGGTGAATGCCATTCAAAGGAAAATCAGGTGCACAAAAATTTAGGGCGTGTCTTCATCTACCTTATTCATCAGATTTGACATTATGTGATCTGTCTTTCCTCTCTAACGTCAAAAAGACCATAAGAGGGTAAACGGTTTGAATCAGTTCAGGGCAGTGCAATTAAAGACAGTGTCAAAGACTTCCAGGCAATTCTCAAAATGAAGTTCAAGTGACCAGTAAATACATGAAAAAATGTTCAACATCCTTAGCCATTAGAGAAATGTAAATCAAAACGTCACTTCTTAGTGATGTTTTAGTGATTTAATCCCAGAGAGAACGGTATATATCAAGAACTCAAATAGCAATCAATGTTGGCAAGGCTGGAGGAAAAATGAACCCTATTACAGTGCTGGTGGGATTGTAAATTGGTGCAACCACTATTGAGGGCAGTATGGAAGTTCCTCAAAAGCCTGAAAGTAAATATCACCCTTTGATCCAGCGATAACTCTTCTTGAATCTTTCCAAAAGATTTAAAATCTTCATAAAAGAGAATTTATACCTATGTTCATAGCAGCATAACTTAACAATAGCTAAAATGTAAAAGATACCAACATATCTGTCATCAGATTAATGGATACAAAAATTGTGGTACATGTACACAAAACAGTACTACTCACCTATAAAGACAGATAAATTTGAGGCTTTTGTAGGTAAATGGATGCAACTTGAGACCATCATGCTCAGTGAAGTGAGTCAGACTCAAGATTCAATATCGAATGGTTTCTCTAAGATGAGAAACCCAGGATACAGTCATTTCATAGAACCAAATGGGGGAGATAGTGGGAACTGGTGGAAGGGGAAGGGTTTGTAATGCTGGTGGGATATATATGTGCATAAAATACTCAAGTTCAGTGTAAACATTATGTATTGCATATACACATTAAAATGGGGGGAAAAGACTTTCAGGATTGTTTTAGAAAGTGGCAACAATGATAGGATAAGTGTGTTCAAAAATAGGGGGAGTATTTTGAGGAGGATTAATGACAATGTGTCTTTTAATTTTTAAAAATGTAGACCTCGACCATATTTTTAATCACATCTTGTAAGTTAACTTCCAGAACATTGAAATGACTGTTTTTGAATATTTTCACACTTAAAAGATTGTTTTGCTGGGGAGAGGATCTAAGATGCCCCTACAGCTACTCTGGACCCCTCCCCCCTCAAGTGTCTTGTCTGAGACTTTTTGCACAAGATTCTAAATCAGTGCTTCAGTGATGTTTTCTAAGTTGAGACTATCTACTTTATTGTTCCACCATCTACCTATTCTTATGTCATTTGTTTTTTCCTATTTTTGACATTTTAAATAAGAACGATTTATTCATTATGTCTTCAAGCTTCTTAACTTTCATTTAAAAAATTCCTTCCTAATATTTAATTTGTATTCTAGTGGGTGAGTTTCATGACTCTCTTTCTTTGCCTCACATTTCTTCCTGTGTTTCAAAATTTTTGTTTTGCAAGTTTGTTTTAAATATAAGTCTCTTCTTTATTTTCTGTTGTTGGTTGTTTTGTGTTAGTTTGTACTTCCTTTCGTCTAGAAACATTAACGTTTCCTCACTGGACATGTGGACACTGTATGAAGATCCAGATGTTACGATGACGGCTCAGAACTTCCTCCCCATGTGGCCGGGAGGCATGGTTGATTTGGAACCAGCAGTTCCAGCTCGCTCTCCAGCCTGCCACCACCTCACACTCCAGCAGAGAGCTAAGACCAGCTCCAGTTGTTTTCTGTAAGCTTCTTTCAGACAGAAGAGTCCTCTTAGCTTTTAAAGCAGCATATGCAATATCCCCATGTAGCCTGGATTGATTTTATTTCTTTTTTCCTCTGGGCAAACATTGCCTCTACCTGTCACTTGGACTGACAACCAAGGATTCCCAGTGCTTCCCTTTGACCCATCAATTGCCATTTTCATTGCCTTTCTAACTTGGGGTTATAGCCATGTTAATTTTTGTGTTTGCTTTGTTTTTGAGACAGGGTCTCACATGGTAGTCAGTCCAGGCCAGTCCTGAACTCACTATGTGGTCAACTCGGCTTTGAAGCCATGGCAGTCCCTCTTGTCTCAGCCTCCCAGCCGCTGGGATTATAGACATGCACCACCATGCCTAGCTGTACTTATTTTTGAGTGCACTCATGTGTTGTTAGATATTTCTTATCAGTAACTACCTGTGATTGGAACAAAATGTTTGGTCGAAGTGAGAACTCATTACCCTTACTTGCCAGAATCCTCAGCCCACCTGAAATTTGAATTTACTCAATTCCCAGTATCACCAAAAAAAAAAAAAAAAAAAAAAAAAAAAAAATTGCTGAGTCCTTTCAAACTCTGATACATGATCTGATTAGTCAAGCCAGCTTACTTTATCGTATCTGTATGAGAGCTGTGTATACTTTTTTTTTTTTTTTTTTTTTTTTTTGAGATCAGGTCTCACTCTTCAGGCTGGTCCAGAATTCACTACTAAGCTCAGACAGGCCTCGAACACTCGAACGCACAGCAATCCTACTAGGCCTATACCACCACACTCAGTTTATATGATGCTACGAACTCAAATTCAGGGCCTTGTGCTTGCGGGGCTACGTCCCCAGCCCTGCATTTCATGTTCATTTATTCTTTCTAAATGACAGAGTCAGTGCTGCTCAATGTGGCCATTCTGTTCCTGTGTGGGGTGTGTTGGACCCAGAATGCTGTTGTCCCTTCCCTGCCCACCAGGATGACGCCAGCACTTCATGTGCAAAATCTTTCATCCTCTATCATAAGCTTT
This sequence comes from Ctenodactylus gundi, assembly GCA_004027205.1. NCBI lineage: Eukaryota > Metazoa > Chordata > Mammalia > Rodentia > Ctenodactylidae > Ctenodactylus > Ctenodactylus gundi. The sequence goes on from PVKB01001102.1 coordinate 215,651, forward strand.
GCTTGAAAGTACTGAGACAGAGAAGTTAGATGCATGGAAAATCACTGTTGATGATACTTAGTAATTGATGAAATTTCAAAAGAAGCCTGAGGAAAGGGGAATAATACAGGTTTGGTATCTTATAATGGGATTAATACCGTGGCCTCGACAGTGAGCCACATTCCTAGTGCATTCCTGTTTTGTTTCTATTGTGACACAGGGTCTTGCTAAGTCATTAAGATTGTAAATTGCCAGGTTGAATTTTAATTTGTGGCTCAGCCTCTCAAAGAGCGGAGATCGCAGGGGTAGCTTAGCCCTATCATCTCCATCAGAATTCACATATACACCAATGGCATATTTTTGAGATCTTGTAAATAAGGTTAATTTATTTAACACATATTAAACTTCATATTAATTACCTATAACATTTTTAAATACATTCTTTACTAATATTAACAACATGAAATATTTAGTTTTCCCATAACAGCTATGTATTTGTCTTTTAAATAATACAGTAGTTTAAAATATCTTATTTTTCCAATTATAAATAGCGATAATAAATTCTGATAAATTTTGGTTTGTTTGTTTTGTGGTTACTAGAGATGGAACGCAGGGTATTTTCACTGGGCTACATCCCCAATCCATTTTTTATTTCTGATTTTGAGACTGAGTCTCTCTAAGTTGCCTAGGATAGGCTCAGATTTGCTAACCTCCTTCTCAGTTTTCCAGAATGCTAGGATTTTAGGCATGTGCCCCCAGGCCCAGCTTCTAATAAATCTGAAAATCAGATGAAAAATGTTTATTTTTCAGGAAAGGAAAATTTTGTTGATTACAAAAGAGGAGAGGGGCTGGAGGAATAGTTTCGAGGCTAAAGCAAGCTCAAGGCCCTGGGTTTGATTCCCCAGCACCACATAAGATGGGTGTGGTGGTGTATTCCTATAATCCTACCACTCAGGAGGCTGAGGCAGGAGGATTACCCAGAGATTAGCCAGCCTGGGTTGCACAGTAAGCTTTGGACTACAGAGTAAGACCCTGCTCCAAAAAAGCAAAAAACAAGAAGATGAGAAATCTGTGAAAAGAACAGAAATCAAAACAAAATAAAAATATAGTTAATAGCCTCTCCTAAAATATTTCAGTTGTATAGACACATTCTAATAAATTCAGGGAAAAACTGATTTCTTTATGATGATAAGGAGGAGGCATATGGGCAGGTAAGTAGACTAAAAAGTTCCTTATAAAGTCTCACCAAATCAACTTCAGTAGTATAATCAAAGAACAGTTAGCTTTTAGAGCTAATAAGATTTTGATTACTAACTAAAGGTGACTCAGCATTCGGCACTACATTAATATAACTGTTCACAGGAGAAAATTTGTACATACATCTTAATATATGATGAAAACATCTTTAAAATTTCATTAAGGAAATTGTCAAGCATACATAAATGTAGAGAAGATAGTGTAACAGACCCTCTGTGCTAGTCCCACAACTTCAGTAACAGCCAGTGTTGCCTTTTCTCCTTATGGTTTCTGGAGATCAGAGCCAGGGCCTTGCACACTTGCCAGGCATCCTGACCTGGAGCCGCACCTCCTCCTGAGCCCTGGCATTTTATGCTAAATCTTTCATGCTCTATTAACACTTCTGGCTTCCTCTCTGCCCTCAGATTTTCCACAGCTCAGCAGGATGGCATATAAATGACTCCTGGAGCCACGAAACATTCCACATGTAGTAACTGAGTGAAAGCTGTGCTTATTCATTTCGAATTTTAAGGACACAGAGGTGGCAGGTTTTTAGTAAATTTTTAAAGTGTTTCTTATACTTATCTATAAAAGCTTGAACTGTTTTAAGATATCAGAACTACCAGAACCCTGTGTAAGAATTTGGAGAAACTATGCAAGAAATGCCAATGATTCAGTGGAAAAACTAAACAGATAATGAGACGGAAGCTCTACAAAGTTCAATTGAATGTGGGCCGGGGGGCATGAGTAATATAAATATGAAAAAGGGCTAACAATTAATGCAATAAAAATACCAATGAACATAATCATGAGACATTGCTCCATGTGGAAAGAGACTGCAGAAATGTGATCCAGCTGCACACAGAGCAGTATACTGGGAAGAGTCTCAGTAACCACTTCTCTCCTGGTATCCTTTGATCTGATAAAAGACTGTCATATTCAAAAGAAGAGTCTCATTATTTATTCTTCTCATCAACTAGCAGAAAGGTCTTAAGTCCACGGATTGACGGGTGAATAAGCCAGCTGTGGGACTCTGCTCAGGAGTGCAAAGGAATGAAGTAGATGGAAGAATCCCAGAATAGTTAGGCTAAATGAAGTAAACTAGACCTCCCCCAAAACAAAAGAGTATATTCAGGTGTAGGCAGCCTGCAACTCACCAATTTGGCCCTTTCTTGTTCTTGAGTGAAGAGTGCCTAGAATCACATATAAAATACATAGTAGTGTCCATATGGGAGTAGGGAAACTTCCTTTTTGATTTTTTTCATTATATTTGTAAAATTTAGGGTAAAAAAATAGTTCGACACAGGTGGGACCCAACTACTATATATTGTAGGACTTCGTTTATATAAAAATTCAAGAAAACGCAGATTAAGGGAGAAGGAAGAAAAACAGATCAATGGTTACCCAGAGCAGAGAGGAGTATGGGTAGACAGTGGGTAATGTGCTCCCCATGTTGGTGGTAGATAGGGCCACACAGGTATATATGTGTCAGACTTACCAATTATATACTTCAAATATGTATAGTTTATGGTATGTCCATTAGACCTCAAAAAGAACAGTTCATAAAAAATACATACGCATAGACTGTGAGCCAGTCCAGTGGCTCAAGCCTGTAATCCCAGCCCTCTGAGAAGCTGAGGCAGGAGGCAGCTCACAAGTTCAAGCCCAACCTTGTTAGTTCGGGAAGTTATTAAAATCCTGCCTCAGAACTAGAAAGCAAATACGGGCTTCACATGTAGGGCTGGAGGAATGGCAGGGTGGTTAACGCATATGCTTAGCAAGTGCAAGCCCCCGAGTTGGATTCCTCCGTACCACTTAAAGCTGGATGTGGTGGCATATGCCTGTAATCCTAGCGCTCAGGAGGCTGAGACAGGAGGATTGCGAAGTACAAGGCTAACCTGGACCACATAGTGAGTTCAGGACCAGCCTGGGCTACAGAGTGCGACTGTGTCTCAGAGGAAGAGGAAGAGAAAGAAGAAGAAGAAAGGAAGAAAGAAGAAAGAAGAGGCTGCATACGTAGCCATGTATAGGCACCGGGCTTGATCCCCAGTACCACAGACACACATAAAAATAATAACGATGATGATAGGCTTTGATAGCATTTGCATTTGACTTCTGAAGGGTGTATGTAGTCATGAGCAATCTCACGATGTTCTCTACAACTTTGTTCACTGAATCAATAATAGCTCAGGTATTTGTAAAGATATAGGTAGGTATAAACAAAATAGATTTTATTTATATTAATATATTTTCATCCATAAGAATTTCATGTGTGATAATATGTTAGTAATATATCAACCAGAAATTGAAGGTGTAGATTCGTTGTAGATTGCATGCTTAGTGTGTTCGAGACCCTGAGTTTGATTCCTGGCAGCTGTGTGTGTGTGTATATATATATATATATATATATATATATATATATATATATATATAAAATGTATGTACACACATGTGTGGCCAGCACAACTGATGTTATGGTGGTGTCTTATTTTTTCATTGCTGTGACTCAGTACCCGATACACACAAACTTAGGAAAGGAAAGGTTTATTTTAGCTCACAGTCTCAAAGGTCACAGTCCATGCAGGGGTGGCCGGCAACAATCGAAGTAAATGGCAGAGAGAGAGGTGGAGGCAGCTTCCCCGGACAAACAGGAAGACAAGCTGAGGCTAGTTGAGACTAGTCCCCCATCCTCCAGGAAGGCAGGTGCAGCTTCTGTATCCTTTCAGGTCTCTGCCCAGTAACCAGTCCCTCCTGCATCCAGGTGTGGCCACTACACACCATTAATCCTAACTTAACTGCAATCCACCCCTCCAGACCAAACCCCAATCCACCAACATCACATGGTTCCATTAAAATACATGAGACTTTTGGGGAACACTCCAGATCCTAACCACAACATTCCACCCCTGGCCCCCAAAAGACTCATGTCCTTCTCCCCATGCAAAATACAGTTAGTCCTTCTCCAAGAGTCACCAAAGTCTTAACAGTTTCAACACTATTAAAGAAACTCCCAAGTCCATAGTCTCCTCTGAGATGTAAGACAAACTTTTAGCTGTGAGCTCCTGTTCAAACCAAAGAGTTAAGCACTTCCAACATAAAGTGGCACAGGGTAAACATTTCCATTCCAAAAGGGATGCATAATGTAATAAAAGGCAATAGGACCAAAACAGTTCCTAAATCTGGCAGGACAAGTGTTAAATCCTGTAGCTCCATGTCCAGCAACTGAGGTAAATGCTGGTGAGGCATGAACTCCAAGGGGTTCGGGTGGCCCCAGCCCTGTGCCATTGCTGCTGACTGCAACCTCCATCTTCTCTCCTTTGGGCTGGATCCACTCACGGCCTGCTGCGGTTCTCAGCTGACAATCCATGCTCCTGGCTTCTCCAAATTTTCGGGCCCTCCACTGGACCTTAGGCTTCTCCTTCACAATTTCACACATTGCCCTCCCAGGGGCACACTGCTTGGCCTCCAAGCCCTTCCTCTGAAACCTGGGTGGAAGCCTCCATGAACGCACAACTCTTGGGCTCTGAAAGCTTGTAAAGCTGGGACTGCGTGGACATCTGCAAGATCCGCCGCTGGCTTGAGCAGTACTCTGGCTCCTTTGTGCCATGGTTGCAGCAGCTTCTGAGTGACTGGATTGCTGAACTCTGGGAAGCTGAACTCCAGCAAACACTTCCCTCTTTGGCCCTACAGGGAGTCCTGGGGAACTGTTCACAGGACAAGATCTTTTGCCTTTGTACCCTCTGATTGGTAAAGGGTGGAATCTTGCTGATTCCTGAGTCACTGCGAAGGCCTCTTTCTTACAGTCCTGATTCCAACTTCTTGGTTTCTGTTTAATGTTAGAATCTTGAACAACCACATGCTTTTCTACTCCAGACTGTGAGCTTTTTACATCTGTTCTCTCTGCCATTGTCTCCTGTCTTTCACTATAAAGCTGGCTAAAAGCCACAAACAGTAGCCATGTAACAGTTTTAACATCAGTCTGTCTTGAGATTTCCTCCACCAGAGTAAGCAGTCCACCACCCTTAATTTCAGTTTCAGGCAAAGTCTCTGGACAAGGGCAAAATGCCAACAAACTCTTTGCCAGAGCGTAGCACACATGGTCTTAAGGCCACTTGCCAATACAGTCCTCCTTCCCACCTGAAAATTCTTGAGCCTGGCCTTTCCAATCCACACTTCTATCAGCATTCTGGTCTTCTGAGCTCCGACAAGAATCTCCCCTCAAGCTCGGCTCAGAGCACTCCAAGGCTTCTCCAGCTTGCCTCCCAAAACCTTTCCAAATTCCTTCTGCAAACCGGTTCCAAAGACTTTTGAGCCACATCTTCAGGCAACGTACAGCAACGACCCCACTCATCTGGTACCAATTCTTAGTTACTTTTTTGTTGCTGTGACTCAATAGTAGACACACACAAACTTAGGAAAGGAAAGGTGTATTTTAGCTCACACTCTCAAAGGTCACAGTCCATTCAGGGGTGGCCGGCAACAATCGAAGTACATGGCAGAGAGAGAGGTGGAGGCAGCTTCCCCGGACAAACAGGAAGACAAGCTGAGGCTAGTTGAGACTAGTCCCCCATCCTCCAGGAAGGCAGGTGCAGCTTCTGTATCCTTTCAGGTCTCTGCCCAGTAACCAGTCCCTCCTGCATCCAGGTGTGGCCACTACACACCGTTAAACCTAACTTAACTGCAGTCCACCACTCCAGACCAGGCCTCAATCCACCAACATCACATGGTTCCATTAAAATACATGAGACTTTTGGGGGACACTCCAGGTCCTAACCACAATATATGGTATGTGAATAAAAAGAAGAAATCTTCCTTAACTTGTAACATTACCTTCTTCCAGAAATCCTAACACACAGCCACCTACTGTAAATACATTACCTATCTTCCTATTTCAGAAAATCATGAAGACAAAGGTGCCTAGTAGTAATTTTTCTCAATATTTCTATAGCTTCTGAGTGAATGAAATAAGAGCAGGAGAAGAACAGATGTTTATAATTTGGAAAGGAATAGAAAGCCGAGAGACATGTATTATTATTAATAAACAATGAAATTGTTTAAGTAGAAAATCCAAGAGAATCAACAGACCATTGGAATTGTAAGGTAATTCAATATCATAGTTTAGCCTTCTTACACACCAAAGTAACTGTTAAAAACACAAGTGGGGGCTGAGAATGCAGCTCTGCAAATAGAACCCAGCAGCATGAGGCTCCTGGGTTCAGTTCCCCAGCACCACATAAACTGAGTGTGGTGGCACATGCCTATAATCCCAACACTTGGGAGGCTGAAGTAGAAGGATTATCATGAGTTTGAGGCCAGCCTGGGCTCCAAAGTGAGTTCAGGACCTGATTGGACTACAGAGCAAGATCCTGTCTTAAAGCAAACAAAAACAAAACAAAACAAAACAAAAAACAGGTGGGCAGGCCCAGTGGTGCAGGCCTGTAATCGCAAGCCTCTGGGAAATGGAACAGGAGGATTGCAAATTTGAGCTCAACCTGAGAAACCTAGCAAGACCCTGTCTCAAAATAAAAAGTTAAAAAAAAATGGGTTGAGGATATAATGTGAAGGCCTTGTGCTCTGTTCACAGTACCCAAAAAGAAAAAAAAAATCCATGAGTGGGAGTGAGAGATTTTACTTGTAACAGCAGAAAAATCTACCTGGAAATTATTGAAGAGTAAGCCTATCCAAAATGTGCACAACTTCTTTGAAGAAAACTCTGACACTGTTGTGGTTTGGATCCAAAGTGACCTCCAAAAGCCTCGTGTACCTATGGATACTGTGTACTGTTGGGAGGTGCACCTGGCTGGAAGGGGCGGGTGCTAGATCTGCCCTTCCTCCCAGACTTGGCTCTGAGCTGCCACCATGAGGAGCTCTGTATCTGATTCCGACTCTGGCTCTGGCTCCAGCCTGGCCTCGGCCCCACTATGTGATTCCACAATTCCCAGCCTCTCACCTGCCAATGGACTCTGATCTTCCGCAAGTTTGAACTAAAACTTTCCTTCCTAGAGTTAAGTATGTCAGGTATTCTGTTCCAGCAACAAGAAAGTAAGACACTGCGTGAGAAGATTTAAATGAATACCTGTTGCAAGAACTGATTATTAGGGCCCAGTGTTGCAAAGATATTAGAGTGGATGGAGTCTCTTGAAACCAATGCACAACATATATAACAATCCTATCCAATTTTGGGAAGCAGTAGGATTTTTTTTTTTTTTTTTAATGAGGCCAGTTGTGTTAACATCTCTTGAAAAACATTGTTTATCTGGAGGCTGTTTAGTTCAAATCATCTTTGCTTAGAGGTTGCTCTGGCTTGTCTTTGGGCCTCAATGTCCTTGAATGAACTAAACCATTGTCAGTCCATTTCTACTTTGAGAGGCAAAACAAGACACTTGGAATCATGGGAGCCAAGCTTTCTACCCAGCAGTTGAGAGAGTCAGCACTCTTTCTTCCCTTGAAACCGTCTCCCAGTGGTACCACAAAATGTGACTCAGAGTTTGGCAGATAGATGTCTGTGCCTCCACCTTTTGAGCAAGAAGCTATACCAGCTCAGAATGCCTGGACTGTGGCCTAGTCTGGGTACTGTACACGGTGTCTGGGTGCTGTGAGTGTTATTTTCTCCATGGACTGAGGGACAGTAAAACCCTTTTGTGGGTTTCTCTTAATGTCCTGAAACTTATACACCAGTCAACAACAACAGCAACGACAAACAAAAACAGATGACATTCTTCACAAAAAAATCTGTAAATTCATTGTAGTTCTAATCAAAATGCCAATGTGATATCTTTGGACACTGATGAGCTGATTCCAAAATTCAACTGGAAAAAAAAACAACAGGCAAGAACAGTTTCCTACCTCTAAAAACATTTAAAAATTAAATACACCAGGTACAGTGTATACCTATGACTAAGGCAGGAGGATCACTTGAGCCCAGGAATTTAAAGCTAGTCTGGACAACATAGCAAGGCCTCCTGTCTTAAAATAGAGGAAGATTAGGATAACTGTAAGTCCACTAGTCTATAGGATCAGGTCACAGTCAGTAGGAATAAACAAATCTAATGCTGGAATAGAATAGTACATCTATAATTCAACCTGAAAGCCCTGTGTGTCTAAGGTTCTTTCATCTACCTTTGATACTACCTTGTAGTGAGCTCTACCACAAATTCAATCACAATAACAAGAGCAAAAATGCATTAAGCATATTCTATTCTATTATGCTGCTTATGTGCTTCACTCTTTTGCAACTTCTTGTCTCAAAAAAAAGGGACAGACATTGAAGGTCATAGATCACATGTGTGCCTGATGGTGTGACCTCTGTGGTGGAGGGCACAGAGGACGGTCCCTGAGTTGACAGGGCAGGTCTGGGCAGGCCACAGTCCAACTGTGCACCTCTCTCTTGGAAATCACTGAGTCATTACTGTGTATCAGGCTGTGTTGTGTTGTGGGTGCTTTGCACCTGTGGAGTCGGGTCCCTTCACTGTATTGCAACTAGTAAAGATTTCAATGTTGTAGGTCTAGTCTTGGGCACACACCTTCCGGGGCCACCTCCTGGGCCATGGAAATTAAGATTAAGTTGGTGCCTATAATCACTCCCCTTGGGATTTGTCCAGAGGGACCCCAGAGCCGGGAACACCTTTATTATAGCAGCACAAGTGCTTGTGTGTGTGTGTGTGTGTGTGAGAGAGAGAGAGAGAGAGAGAGAGAGAGAGAGAGAGTGAGAGAGAGAGAGAACGTATGTGTGTGTGTGTGTGTGTGTGTGTGTGTGTGTGTGTGTGTGTGTGCATAGTACTTGAGATTGAGCCCAGGGCCTTCATACTGAGCTACAACCCCAGACTGTTTTTTATTTTACTTTATTTTTGATTTTGAGACAGTGTCTAAGTCACTAGGTTGTCCAGGCTGGGCTCGAATTTGCGATCTTCCTGCCTCAGCCTTGCAGAGTGCTGGGATTACAAGCTTTTGCTCCTGGGCCCGGCTATAGCTTCTTACTATAATTGCATGTACAATATTTGTCTGCTTCACCAAACTGTGGTTGCCTACTAGCCAGAGCTGCCATTTTGCTCCTAGATGTTAGTCAGTGTTTGGGAAATGAAAGGATTCTAAGATTCTAAGTAGCAGTCTAAGTAACAGTGTTTACCAAAACTAGCAGAAGTAACCTGCACATTGTCCCACCAAGACAAATATCTGCATTTCCGGCCTAAGTATTCACCTCTTGCCCGCCTCTCTCCTTCCCCACGGCAGCCCATGGGATCTGAACGCATGGAGATGCGGAAGCGCCAGACATCAGCCTCCCAGGAGACGCTGGGCTCCGCGCCAGGCCAGCAGGGTGTGGGGAGTCGAGGCTCCAACGCTTGCTGCTTCTGCTGGTGCTGCTGTTGTAGCTGTTCTTGGTAAGGTTTGGGCCTTCTTTAAAATGGGGTCATCATAGGAGCTAGAGGAATGGCTCAGCACGCTTGCCTCACTAGCACTAAGTCAAGAGCTAAGTACCCGAGTTTGATTCCCAAGCACCACATAAACTAGGCATGGTGCCTGTAATCCCAGAACTAATAAGGCTGAGGCAGGAGGACTGCAGTGAGTCCAAGGCCAGCCGGGGCTCCGTGTGAATTGGCTACAGAGCGAGACCCTGTCTCAAGAAAAAGGTTATCAATAATGTACCACCAACTACCAAGTGGGACCCTTAAATAGTGCCAGTTTATGATTAATTTAGTAAATGTTTTTTTTTTCAAAGCAACTACTATATGGCTAACACTGAAGGAAATTTTTAAAAAGTTAGCCTGCAATTTTAAGTTTTCAAGGAACTTGTATTCAGATACTGGAAATCAGGCTAGTAGAGGTTGGAGATGAACGCGGGGCTGCTCTGACGAACTAGCCTTCTGCTTGTTAGAAAGGCATTTCTTCCACGGGCAGCCGGGTGGAGGTCTGGATCTAGGAGGAGCTCCTGAGGGTCTGCTCCAGCTGAGTGCCCCCCGCCCCAGCTGAATCTTAAAGGTTAGGAAGCCAGGATTTTATCTTCTGCTTCTTGCTGCTTTATTAACTTTTTCTCATAGAACAACATCCAAATATGTGCTTACAATTGAGAAAAAAAGTTGAAGCATGTGGGCTTGCTTACTGGCAGAGGAGGTACTCTGTCATCCTTGAGATAAACAAGAGGAGAGCGAGTGATCATGACTAACTTGCCTTTAAAGGTTTGGAGAAATGGAGGACGTTTCTTCCTAGAAGTCATAAGCACACTGGGCTCCATCTTTGAAATCTTGGATGAGAAAAGTACTTGGTGGCAGCCAATCTTGTACACCACTATTGGCAGTTAATTGTCACACATGTCCATAGGCGTGGCACTAAGTTAGACCTGTCCAGAAACAGTGATGTAGACGACTGGTCCCTGGTGTGGAAGTGGAGACAGGAAATGAACATCCAGGAAAGTTTGGACAGCTCCTCCTGCTTGACTTGGGCTTTTGTAAATTTCCAAGAAGTTCCAGTCACTCAAAGGAGTGATGGGGTCATGATGACTCCAGGTAGGCTTGCTCAGGAGGGACCCCAGAAGTAGGATGGGGGTGGGTGGGTGTGAGTAGCTGTTAAGGAGAAAGCAGCCTGGCCCTTGAGACTGGACTTCAGTCCTCACAGGAAGCTGGAAAAGAGGTGGAAATGGTCAGCTGAGAAACACGAGGAAGACACACACCAATGCTGGAGAGACTGTGTGCAGGCCCCATCATAATCTCACCCTGCCAGGTGGCCATCTCTGATGACTGAGAGATACACAAGGGCAGGAGGATGTCAGTGTCACCCTCCCTTGGGCAGGGCACAGGAGACCAGTTCAGGGCCTTAACAACAGATTGGCCTGATGATGTAAAGCTAGTGTGTGAGGACAGATGCCAGAGCAGGGTCCTCTTACCAGTACCAAAGAAGGAGAATGTCACGAGAGTTTTTACCCACCCTTCATCACCACTGCCAGCACCTGCACAATACTTGTTGTGTGTATGTAGAAGACAGCAGAACCATGTATTCAACGTTCAGAAAAAAAAAACCCTGGAAGTTAAAGCTATAATTCAAGAGTGGAAGTACACGTCCAGACACACAAAGATCAAGAGAATTACTATCTATAGGCCTGCCTAAAAGAGCTAGGAAAGGTTCTTAGTACTTCAAGGGGAAAAGAATGTAAACCCAGGGGAAAGTCCCAGCAAACAAGTGACAGAAAAGACACAAAAGAGATCAAATGTGATGTGGGGCATTTAATTTTATTTTAAAAATGCAAATCCCAGCTGTAAACAAATAATCCCATGTCAGTAGTGGACAAATCAAATCACTTTAGACTTAGGAAAAAAATTTAAAACAATTTCCTTTCAAAATTAACTGCATTCATTATTAGTAAAAAAAAAAGGCATAATATGTAGTTTTCATATTCGTGGAAGGCAGTTCTATTCCCTGATTTTTTTTTTTCTCAGCATACTTCTGAGACTTATCTGTGGCTGGTATACATGGAAGTTTTCAAGAAAGGTAAACAGTGATGTGTTTCCTAAGCCCTTGTGACTTCTCAGAACTTTTTCCATGACCTTCTGGTATTTAATGCATATTCTTATTACTCTCTCGAAAGTAACTTTTTTATTGATAGAAGATTGCAGAACTGTTTCCTGGTCTATAACACAAAATAACTCTTCTGTAACTATAACTGCATCTTCTTAACTGTTCTAAAATACGGTGTACAACCACCTTGGCTTCTAGTCACATTTTCTCTTTCTGTTGAACAATCACATTAGACACCAGTAAACAAAGCTTGGCCGAAAAATAAATAATTCAGTTTTTCTAGAAGACAGTGTCTCCTTAAAAAATATTTCCACTTTAACAAGCTGAAAGGAAAAAATGTCAAAGCTCTAAGCAGACTTTGCATTATTCAGCTCACAGTATAGCTTCCAGTTCTTTGAGGAATCTGTGTCCAATTTATAATTCCTCTTTCTCTTTGATTTTTCATACCCACTGTGCAGTAATGTGCTCTGCATACAAAAGAAGCCAAAGAAGTCAGACAGTGTGACTGTCCATGCAGACAGGATACCACCCGATGCCTCTTGGTTTTTTGTTTTGTTTTGTTTCATTTTAAAGAAACCATTATTTATTGAAACTTTTTAGCCCTGGCAACATGAAAGAAACAAGTCAAAAGGTTTTATGCATTTTTGATGATTTTGCCTTTAAAGAAAAACGGAGCTATAGACTAACACATTTAGGAAAAATTCATAAAGTGGATGTGCTGAAAATAGAAAGACTTATAAAATGGGTTAAAATATGTTCAGGAAAGACACAGAGACACTAGTGTAGAAGCAGTAATAAGATAAAGGAAACTCAAGTCATCCGTGATAATCATCCCATTTGGGGGGCCAGGGATGCAGCTTAGTGGTAAAGCACATGCTTTACAGCCCAGGCTGGTCCTAAACTCACTGTGTGGCTCAGGCTAGCATTGGACTAACAGCAATCCTCCTGCCTGCCTCAGCCTCCTAAGTGCTGAGATTACAGGCCTCCACACCCAGCTTATGTGGTGCTGGGGAATCAAACTTAGGGTTTTGAGCTTGAAAGGCAAGCACTTTAACCACTGTGTCATTCCTCTAGCCATGCAAAAATCCTTCCAAAGTCAGGAATAAGGTAAGTATGTCCTTAATTGCTACTAACATTTAATATTGTATTTTAAGTATCAGCCAATACAACTAGACAAGATAAAACTATTGGAGGCCTAACAATTGGGAAAGAAGTAAAATTTTCCCTATTTGCAAAAGATGAACGTGTTCTTGAACAAGAGAATTGTTGCTAGACCTGAAGCAATCATGAGCGAATTCCATACAGAAGAATATGTAATAACATTAAAGATCGTATTTAGGACTTATATATAAACTATATTTTAAAACCCTGTATTTCAAAAATAAAAAATAAACCATTTTAAAAATAGTCAAAGGATAGAAAGAGTCTTATCTCCAAAGAGGCACAATAGAGAACAAATACACGAAAAGATGCTCAGCACTGTTAGTCAGTAGCAAAATAAATGCTAATCAGGTGCTGGGGGTATAGTTGAGCAGTTAAAACACTTGCATCGCAAGCCCAAGGCTCTGGGTTGGATTCCCCTGCAGCACGTATACTGGATGTGGTGGTGCATGCCTGTAATCCCAGCACTTAGGAGGCTGAGGCAAGAGAATTTCTGCAAGCTTAAGGCCTGTCTGGACTACATAGTGAGTTCAGGACCACTCTGGACTACAGAGTAAGACTTTGTCTCAAACAAATGTTAATCAAAACCACAATGAGGTAACATTTCAAATCCACTTAAAAGGCTAGAATCAAAGGAAACAGTAACATCTGTCAACAGTGACATAAAGAAATTAGATCCTTCAATTCTTGTTAGAGGGAGTGGGTACAGCTGCTTTAGCAAAAAGTTCAGCAATTCCTCAAAATAGAGTTCCAATATGCCTTCACAGTTTTACTGCTAGGAATCTACCTGAAAGAAACAGAATGTATGTTTGTAACAAACTTGCACAAGAGCCTACATAGAGGCAAGATTCTATGCAACCAAGAAGCAGAAACAAAGCAAATATCCGGCCATCAAAGAGTGGGTGACTAAAACGTGGTGCATAAGGTGGTCATAGAAGGTAGTATTATTCAATCAGAAGAAGGTATGAAGTACTGGTGTATACTACATGCAACATGAGTAAACTGTGGAAACATTATGCCAAGTGCAGGACACCAGTCACAAGAGATCACATATGTGTGACGGACAATGGCAGGTTTTTTTTTTTTTTTTTGATCCAGGACAGGAAGTATGTCATTAGCATTTACCTAGAACTCGTACAGGAGGGGTGACATGGGTACATAAGAGTTGTAGTGCTTCTTTTGGGGGCCATGGGCGATACGGGTAGCAGTTTCATGGATATGTTCTAGATAGTGGTGATGGTTGTGCAAGCCGGTGAGTACAATACTAAAACTGACTGAATTGTACACTTTAAACAGCAGGGGCTGGAGAAATAGCAAGGTGCTTAGAGTGCTTGTCTAGTAAGCACAAGGCCTTGAGTTCAATTTCCCAGCACCTCATAATCTGGGCATGGTAGTGTACAACTGTAATCTCAGCACTTACAAGGCTGAGGCAGGAGGATTGCTGTAAGTTCAAGGCCAGCCTGATCTACACAGTAAATTCAGGACCAATCTGAGCTACAGAGCGTGCTAGACCTTGTCTCAAATAAAGTAAAATAAAATAAAATGAACAGGTAAAATATAGTATATAAGTGAGAGCTCAATAAAATAACAACAAATCAGTAGCCTTTATATAAAAAAACAAGTTAGAGATCGAGGTAGAAGTAAAAATTCCATCTACAATAATATGAAAAATATATAAATTTACAAAGAAATATACAAAAATCTATTTAAGGAAACAGACTCTTGAAAGATAACAATATTATATTTTGGTATATTTTCTTTGATACCTTTTTATGTGCCTATAAATATCTAAAACCTCTATTTTAACAAGTAACAAAGCATGAAGGACATATACTTTTAAGGTACCAAAAAAGAAATAGAAATCCAAAATATTCCTGTCAATCTTACTTTCCTCTATTTGCCGGCTGACCTATTTGTGAGAGTGGTGTATGGAAGTCCCCCATATGATTACATTGGGGTCTATTTGGCCCTTCATGTCCAGTACTTTCTGTTTTATGTAATTGGGTGCATGTATGTTTATAGTTGTGAGCTCTTCCTGTTGGATTGTTCCTTTACCTGTATATAGTGTCCATCTTTGTTTCTTTTGATCTGTTTTAAATTCTGTAGTGTCTGAGAATAGTACACCTACTCCTGCTTGTTTCTGGGCTCCAGTAGCATGTAGTATCATTTTCCTGCCTTTTACCTTCAGTCTGTGTGCTTCTTTATGGGTAAAATGTGTCTCTTGCAGACAACAAATGGTTGGGTTTTATTTTTTGACCTACTCTGTCAGTCTCTGTCTTTTATTGGTAAATTAAGACCGTTAGCACTGAGAGTAATTATTCTAAGATTTTTAGAGAATCCTGCCATTGTCCTGTTCTCCTAGTGTTGGTTCTTCATTTTTTCTTGCTGTTCAGGGTTCAGGAAATTTTCTGCAATGATTTTAATGAATAAATTCTTAATACCTTTTGTGCTGTCATCTACTCTTTTTCTCATATCTATAATTCTAAGTTGGTTCTCTTTGAGTCATTCATTAGCTATTATATCTAGCAACTTTGCTCACTTCTAGTTTTGGTGTCATGTCTGATTTTGGCATTAGTTTTCTCAACCGTGTCTTCAAGGTCTGAAATTCTGTCTGCGATGTTACAAGCTAACTTCCCCTGCTCTCAAATGAATTTTTCATATACTGAATTTCAGCTAGTTTTTTTATTTTTCTACTTCAGAACATTCCTTCATACCTTGCATTTCCTTATTTATCTCAGCCATATTTTTCTGTCTTCTATATGTTTCATAAGCTTTGTATTCATTAGGACTGTTATTTGTTTAGTAAGTTTCTCTTTAAGCCCTGTGATCATTGCTTGCATTTAAGAATATCTTATTTGAAAAAGTCTCATGAAACTGGGTTGCTGCAAGCTCGCACATGGGATGTGGTTGCCAAAGGTGTCTCCTCAGCTGCTTCTGGGCACTTTTCTCCCAACTCTGCATCTGCTATCTAAGAAGAGGCAGGATGAGGCCACAGGGTTTTGGGGAAATGGGTCTTGATGGTGCCATGGCGGAGGGCGGAGGGCTAGAAGCAAAGTAGTCCTTTATAAATGAGTTATACAATTGAGAAGGCACTTGTAGATGCCAAAGCCCTTGTCAGAAGGTTGAGAGATTATGACAGTGCAGCAGACTCCCTCAACAAACGAGTAGAAGCAGTGAAGCAGTAGCAGGAAGAAATTCAAGGATCGAATGAAGTTGTGTAACATCAACCACAGTATGGGAATCCAGCAAGAAAATAGGCAAATCAGAGAATTGCAACAAGAACAAAGAATTATGCACATCCCTGGAAGAACACCAGACTGCCTTGGAACTTATGATGAGCAAGTACCGAAAACAAATGTTTAGGTTGCTAATGGCTAGCAAAAAAAGATGATCCTAGTATAATAATAAAGCTAAAAGAAGAGGACTCCAATATTGACTTGGTATATCATCATAAGAGCTCAGAAGGACTCTTTTCTGGGACACCTCGACATATCCCCGGAGCACCTCGGCCTGGACTGGAGAGGAGGCACTTAGAAGCAAAGTGAGTTACAGACACAGTGTTGACCAAATAAATGGAATGGCAGTGGCAATGAGGAAAGCCATTGAAATTGACAAGCAGCAGGGATGCAAGGAGCAAGAATAAATATTTCAACTTGAACAAGAAAACAGGCCTGAGAGAGACCCTTCAGAGAACTCAGGAATCATTTGTGAACCTCAGGAAGGGTGACACATCAGAAAGTACATATTTGTCAATGTTAGTGATCAACAGTGACCTCAGTCTGAGAAAGAGCTGAAGGACTTCCAAGTCTGGGACCTTCATGGCCTATAGGTGAATAAATGAATGAACAAGAAATTCAGTCAGTCTTTTTCATGCCCTCTGTAGTATACACAGTGCACTGGTCAAGAGACAGCAACAAAACAGCTAATTTTAACTTTCATAAACTTAATTCCAAAACATAATGGGAAGTAGAAACTGAGCTGTTAATTGGCGAACAAATGAAAGGATAGTACTTACATAGGCTCACATATTTACAATAAATATTTGGGATTTCCTAGAATTAAAAAAAAAAAAGAGTATCTTGTTTGAACTGGCTGTTTACACGAACCACCTTGTCTCTTTGCTTTTTGACTTCCTTCCCTATGAGTTTCACTATTTCAAAGCCCATGACATTAGCTTCTGGAGTTTCAGGTGTTTCTCTCCGTGTGTGTGTGTCCTATTGCCTTGTCTTCTTATGATTCTGTTGTTGAAATGTTATGCCCAAATCGCAAGCGACCCAAAGACTCCAGGTGACTGATCACGCATGTAAAAGCAAGGAGTCTTTGTTCGGGATTCACCAACATAGTGGATCCGATTGGAGAGCCTCGAGTCTCTGTGTAGCAGACTTTTATTAGTTACAAAGGGAGGTGGGCTTTTAGCTTGGTTACATGATCGGTGAGCATACATCAGGTGAACAGACTTGTTACAAGGTGATTGGCTAACTAACATTAAGCAGCTGCCTCTGGCCCCCAGACCCAATTCCCCATCCGCAGGAATGTAACCCTCACCACAGGAAGGTCAGCAACCTTTCTTAGGCAGTGCGAGCTTTCTCCTGTTTCTGCCTGGTCATCCTGAGAGAGCAGAATTTCTGGCCTAAGCTGAATTTGAGACCTGTCATGGAGTTTGTTTAGCCTGGGTCTTTCAGAAAAACTTTACTTTAGTGGACTAGCTGAGAGATTTCTTTGAACATGGATGAGTGGGGTAGGGGAGAGGAACTGAAAGCCCACTGAGTTCTGTGCTGGGAGTAGGCAGTGAGAGGGACCTAACAGCTCAGTGGCCTCTAAGGTACGTTGTTCACACCCACCCCCCTCAGCAAGGCTCTCCCACCTGCCCTGGCTTCCCTCCCCCAAGGGTAGGTCTCTCTGCCCTCTGAGGTTCTCCAGCTACCGCCCAGGCCATACAGGAGGTCAATGGCCTTCCTCTCCTTTCTGCAACTGTCTCTTGTGCCAATTCCTAAGCACTGATTAAGAGAGTCCACAAAATCCCTGATGTGTGGCCCATATGCGGCTTCTTTTGCTTTAAACTGTTTAGACTTGGGCTCTTCTCAAAATGGCTTCTGCCTACATCCCTTCCTACTATGGCTGTTATGTGCTGATTTTCCAAAGTTGGTCTGCTGAGCCCCAGGAGGCCTTTTCAAGGGGAAGCTCACTGTGCACTTGTAGGTTGCGCTACCTGCAGGCTCATTTCTGGAGTTTGGGGCTTTCAGCTGCTAAGTTGCTTTGCTTCTGGCTCCAGACTTACCACACAGTCTGAGGCTGCCAGCTGTTGTCAACTCCTGCTGTGCCTGGCTCCAGGCTTACCTCTCTCTGTGAACTCTGAATGCTGATGATTCACAGCCCTTCCCAGGCAACCTGGGGCAGCTTTCCCAGTTTGCATTTTCGGCAACTTCTGACATGTCTGCAGGTTTCCAACTTTCCTGTGGTCTCCTTTCAATTCCTGGAGTTCTCCTTCCTCTTCTAGGTAAGTTGAGCTGGTGGTGTTCAACTATATCTTAACCTTTTGAGTGAGTCTGCAAGGAGCCATTGAGCAGTCCTCCTTAGCTGCCATCTTGCCAAGAAATCCCTCTCTGTTTATTTCTAATTTTCTAATAAACTTATTTTTATGAAATAATATTCTACATGCAATTAAGCATAATAGCTTCTAACTCTTCCTCAATTAGTGTATACTATAGATTTACAAATAAATATCAGTTATCTTCCTATTACTGCTGTAGGATCTTGGATGTTGCCCAAAGCCTGCGGGCTTAATGTTTGTTCCTCAAGGAGTTGTGCTTCTTTGAGGGAAGGGCCTAATGAAAGGTCCTTGTGGGTGTTCCTGGAAGGAGGTAGTGAGACCCCAGTCCCTCCTCTTCCTCTTTGCTCCCTGGCTTGTGATACAAGCAGTTTTACTACACCAGTTCACTCCTACCACAATGTGCTACCTTGTACAGACCCAAACACTGGGACCAACCCAGTCATAGACTGGCATCTCCAAATCTGTGAGCCAAAATACCTTTTTCACTTTCTCTTTTTTTTGAGACAGTGTCATTCTGTAGCCCAGGTTGGTCCTGAACTCACTGCATAGCTCCAGGAGGCCTTGGGCTCATGGCAATCCTCCTGCCTCAGCCTCCTGAGTGCTGGGATTACAACCATACACCACCATGCCTGGAATTATATGATGCTGGGGAATTCAATTCATGGCCTTCCACTTGCTAGGCAAGCCCTTCAACCGCTGTGCCGTTCCTCCAACCTTCTTTTCACTTTGTAAGTTATAGTAGGTACTTTGTTATGGTAATGGAAACTAACACAAATAACCTTTTGTCATAATTTGATTTTCTTAAGAAAAACAAATAGGATTATTTAAAAAACAATTTCTACTTCATGACCTAAAATTCTCTTTAAAATATTGGTAAAAGGACTGAAGATGTAGCTCCAGTGGTAGAGTAACTGCCTAGTGTGCATGAAGTCCTGGTCTCAATCTCTGGGGGGGTGGGAGGTGGGGAAAGAAATCTTAAAATGTTTGTAAAAAATCTTTCCTTGACATAGACTGATGCTAGTCTTTTTTCTTACAGCCTCACTGTTAGAAACCAAGAACAGAGACCCATGAGACCTTCCCATGAGCTCAGAATACACTTTCCAACCTATGAAGAAAGGTAAAATCTCACATTTTTAGCTCATTAAACTAACAGAAATACTTGTTCTTCTTTTTGTCTTTTAATGTTTCAACATAATACTTACAATTTATTTAATTACAATTTAATTACATCAAATCTCAGTGATATCAAAATTTCTGCCTACAGAACCCCTTTTAATTCATTGCATTATGGGGTTAAATTCCATTTATCTAATCCCTTTTTCATATACATTTGTTTCGTGGGGTTTCGCCACCACACCAGGGCCGGGGGAGAGGAAAGGTGAGCACGCGGCTGGGCCCCCTCGTTCCAAGACTACCAGACCCAGCTGGGAGTCTATCAAAGCAGGAACTCACTTTATTAAGGAAGTACAGAAGCTTATGTAGGGCAGAGGGAGAACGTGGCAATCAGTGAGATGTCCATGCAGGCAGGCACCAGGTGCTCGCAGCAATAGTACTGGGATCATGCGCGGTCCATGAGGGTGGAAATGGCTTGGCCCAATCATCTTCCTTGGTAAACACCAAGGTGACTGCTCCCAGGACTTCCCGTGGGTGCCACCTTAGATATCACCCCACAGGGTCCCCCTCTTTTGTTTATAAAAGCTGCTGAGATCTTTGATCTCAGCCCCGTTCGCCATCCTGTTGTTAGGTTGGGATCCATGGTGCATGCCATGACACTGTTGTCCCCAGGCCTGGGATATCCTCCCAGGGATGTGCCTGTCTTAGATTATCCTTGCTCTGAGGATCTTACCCGTCACTAGCTGCCATCCCAGCTACCAGAGGAACGAACAGGTGGAGGGAGTACCCAGATTGATGGAGGGGCTCCAAGGAGCTTGTGGGTGTTTGTAGGAAGGGCTGCAGGACTGGAGAGCAACATAGGTGGACACCTGTTGGATTTGGATGGACTCAAGGCGAACTCTGACAAACGAGAGAAACTTGTTAATGAGGCATGGGCCAAATGTTAAAACAGACAAAAGTAATATCAATCGTCTGGCCAGGGCAGAAATAAGAGTGGTCAGCCATGGAGAAGCTGAGATTAAGGATTGATGCAGACGTTCCTGGACAAAGGTAAAACTGGGTCTGAGGAAGCTGGGCTTGCAGGCAGGGAGCGTGACACCCACAACCGGCTGAACAATCATCAATGGCAGTTTGACCACAGTAATCCTTATCAAATGAGCCTCCCAATACGTCACATAGGTCAAAGGAGAAAGAAGGCAATGTAGGTGGTGTCGGGGGGCCCGTGGTATAATTAACTACAACGGTACAGCCCGTAGCCACATCAGAGAGGACCCATGTAAAGCTGTCGATCGTGTGAGGAGAATAGGGAGCAGAGAGGATGGGAGGGAGGGCCATACGTAGGGCGAGGGTGATGTATTTATCTATCGGAAGGCACAGGTGGGTGTCCCATGGATTCCAGCAAAGGAGCAGGGTGTTCGCCTTGAGAAGAGAGAAAGGGAACGGGCCATAACAGGTTAAGTAAAGGGTCATTTGTCAGGGAGATGTCTTTTCGCCCTCTGGGACCACAGTCTCTGGAACTGTGGCACCATGTGGTGGTGTCCCCATTGAGGCGGCATTGCCCTCTCTGGGAGGGGCAGTTGGAGGGAGGTACTTTAGGCTTCTGGCCGGTATGCAGAGGGGATTAGATTGGCCAATCAGGAAAACACATCCAAATCCACGGCTGATCGTTAGGAGAGGGTCGGGACCACTCCATTGGCCCGTGAGGGGATCCTTCCATTTGACCATGAGAAAAGGTTGGGCCTTTAGTCCAATGTTTTTGAAAGTGGGAGATAAGATTCTCCTTCGTGGAAGTTAAGGACATTAAGTGTGAACAAGGCGATATGGAGTTGTTGATGGGGACAGGCTATCTGCTGATGTTGTCTTTGTAGTTGCCTCTTAAGATTTTGCTGATTCCTTTCAATAAGGGCTTGTCCCTGTGGATTGTAGGGGATTCCAGTCACATGTCAGACCTTCCAGTGTTGGAAGAAGGAAGAAGTACTAGAGCTAACAAAACAGGGCCCATTATCCGTCTTTACCTGGAGAGGGAGCCCCAAGGTGGCAAAACATTGTAAAAAATGGCTTTGGGCATGTTTGGGGTTTTTCCCCTAGTGAGTGGTGGCCCAGCACACATGGGAATAGGTGTTAATGGAGACAAACACATATTTGAGTTTTCCAAAGGGAAAACTCTCCATAGAGAGTTGGGCTTTAGTCCATGAGGACTTACCCCAGGTTCCTGAAGTGGGGGAACCTAAGAAGAAAGGTTGGCACTCCTCGCAAGTCTGAATTATCTTTTTAAGTTCCCCGGTTGGGACATGGGGGAACCTCCAGCTTAACAAAGTTCTGACCTGAATCATAATAGGGGTGATAGGATTGGAATCTAACTTTATAAAAGAAGAAGGGAGTCCCGGGAAAAGGTTAACTACATAGAGGCTGTCTACAAAAAGATTTATTGGGGCTGTAGCATGCGTGAGGGCCAAGGCCACCACAAGGAGTTCTTTATATTGTGTGGAGCCATCACAGAGTTTAAAGAAAGTTTCAGGGGGCCCACCGGATTTAAGGCTGGGGCATAGATTGCTACAGCTGCGCCCGCCGAGCCCCCATCAGTGAAGATGGTATGTCCATGAAGAAGGGGTCGGGGTAGGAGGAACAGTTTTGGCACATCCCAGGAGAGTCAGGAAAAGGAGGTTACCCATTTATGAGGTCTATAATGGCAAACCAGGGAGCCCAAAAATCCATCAAAGGAAAGAGTAACGCAGGAATGGTTGCAACAGAGCCAAGAGAGGTCAGTTAAATGGAAATGTGTAACAATCTTGGTGGGATCAATTCCAAAATGCCGATGAACCTTTTCCCAGCCAAGCTGAATGAGGTCGGCAAGTTGGTCCGTGATGTTACACACCTTTGAGGCTCCCACCAGAGAGGGATGAAACCACTGAAGCAGGCACCCCAATTGTACCAGAGCCCCAGTGAGGGAGATGAGCTCATGACTATCCAGAATTCCAAAGGGGTCTCTGGGTTAAACCTAGGAAGGTGTACGTAAAATGTTTTGAATAGCCTGGAGGGTATTTTTATGGGCAGCAGTCAGGGTGATCATATCGCAAGGAGCTCGATCCCTGAAGAGTTGGAAAAGAGGCAAGAGCATAGAGGTTGTACTGATGGGTGCCCAACATCTCATCCAGTTTATCTCTCCCAGGAGTCTCTGTAGTTCAGTAACAGTGTAGGAATCTGGGACAGAAAGTTGGGGAACCAGAGGGAAAACAGCGTCTAGGGTTAAGGTCATACCTAGAACCTGAAAGTGGGGGGACCCATTGTATTTTATCTGGGGCCACAGAGAAGCTTCCTGTCCAGAGGCATTGGCACAGTACCCAGTAGGCAGCTTGGAGCTGTCCGTGAGTGTGAGCCCCCAAGATAATGTCATCCATGTAGACATATAATTGAGTTTCAGGAAGCTGGAAAAGTGGGGAGACAATGGCCATGACATAGTTTTGGCAAAAGGAGGGGCTGTTGGCCATTCCCAGGGGGAGGACAGTCCACTCGTATCATTTGTCTGGTCCATCAAAATTGATAGAGGGGATAGAAAAGGCAAATTTTTCCCAGTCCTGGGGCTGTAGGATTATGGAAAAGAAGCAATCTTTGATGTCCAGCACCACCAGGTGGTAGTCATTGGGGATGGCTGGTATCCACAGCATGTCCCTCAAGGGGACCCCTGGATAATCATCCTCTCGTTGACTTTTCTCAAATCCTGTATCAGTCTCCATTTTCCAGAGGCTTTTTTAACCACAAACACTGGAGTGTTCCAAGGGCTCATGGAGGGCTGGAAGTGTCCTTGCCTTAGTTGTTCCTCCACCATTGTGTAAGGGCCTGCAATTTGTCTCGAGGCAGTGGCCACTGCTCCACCCAGACCGGAGGTCCTCGGGTCCACCATATGGGTGGAACAGTAGGAACTGGAGGGGTGGGGGCAGTGGCCTCTCGAATTGGGGGTAGGATCTAACCCACAGGTAAGGGCTCCCCTCTTTGGAGCCTATCAAAGATGGGGTCCCCCCAATAATTAGAAAAGCAGTGAGGTTGTTAGGAATGTGGGATCCCTTGAATTGTTGTTGATATTCTTCCTCCTCTTAAGTTTCATAAAGAGCTCCCTTGCAGTCTGTAGTGCTAAAGTCTTCAAGTGCCTTGGCCAAGAATGTCTTGGCCAAGGAGGTTGGCAGTGAGACCCGGAGCTACGAGTGATTGAACTTTTCCTGAAGCACCTTCTACATCTCACCAGGAGACCCATGTTTCCATCTCCTCTGTGGGGGTGTTTTCTCCCACTCCCAGAATAGGGGGGCCGGGCTTCAGTTTCCAGTTGAAGGGGATCTCCTCTTTACGGAGGACTGTCCTATCTATTCCGGTATCAATGAGGCAATAGAAATTTTTACCATTAATGCAGATATCCTAAGGCCTTTTATCAATGGCACTGTCCAATTGGCTCAAATAGGCCTTTGAGGACCTCCTTGGGGTAATGGGGCTGGAGGTTGCCCGCCTCCTAGTTTAAAGGTTTCCCCGTCCCTGTCAAACTTTGAATGACAATCCTTGAGCCAATAAAAGCCCTTTTTACAATGGGGGCAAGGAGTTTTAGGTGGTCAGGAGGTGGCCATGGGTGAAAGAAATGGCAGGGACAGGGGGTGGGGGGATGGCCATAGGACATTCCCTCTTGAAATGGCCTGTTTGGCCGCAGTTGAAGCAGGCCTTTGATTTCTGCTTTGTGGCTTGGGGAGGGTTTTGAATCCCGGGCCTGCCGAGGCAGAAGGAAGGGCAGGGCACGATGAAGGGTGGGAGGGGTCAGAGGACTCATGGGCGGAAGGGATGGTAGTGCCAAGAGGGGGTGCCAAGCAGCTTTGAAGGACAGATAAGATAGGGTAGAAAGTAAGTGGGCGGGTGGTCTCCCTGAGTCTGCCCCCTCCACGCCAGCTCGTGAATGCGGCACCAGGTGTCCCAATCAAAGAGGTTGGCGGAGGACACCCAGGGGCCACACCCAGAATGACCCCCCAGAATTCAGCTGCCTGTTTATCTGTAATTCCTAGGCCTTGGCTCCGAAGGAGGCATTTCAGTGCTTTAAGCACAGGATCATTTTGCTTAAAAGTTGTATTTCCCATCTTAGGGGTCACTCACCCTGAAAGACTGCTTGGCCTCACCCCCGATGGGTCTGCTCGGCTAGCCCCACGTTGGGTGCCAGGTGTAGGGGGTTTCACCACCCCACAAATGGCGGGGGACAGGAAAGGTGAGTGAGCGGCTAAGCCCCCTCATCCCAGGAGTACCACACCCAGCTGGGAGTCTGTCGAAGCAGGAACTCACTTAATTCAGGAAGTACAGAAGGTTATAGAGGGTAGAGGGAGAGCTTGGCAAGGAGGGGAGAGCAGATGATTGGACGTGGTGTCTACATAAGCGGGCGTCAAGCCAATCAGCGAGATGTCCATGCAGGCAGGCGCCGGGTGCTCCTAGCAGTAGTATTGGGATCATGCACGGTCCCCGAGGGTGGAAACGGCTTGGCCCAAACATCTTCCTTGGTAAACACCCAGGTGGCTGCCCCTGGGACTTCGGCAGGTGCCATCTTAGATATCACCCCACATTGTTTTCTTTTTGCAGTACTGGGGACTGAACCCAGGGCTTTCACATTGTGCTATATCATACCTAGTCCGTTTTCTCTTTTTCTTTACTTCTGGGGGCAGGGCATGTAGCGAAGAACAGGGTCTCACTCTGTAGTCCAGGCTAGTTCTGAACTTACAGTGTAGCCCAGGCAGGCCTCAAACACACGGCAGTCCTGCCTCGGTCTCCTGAGTGGTGAGTTTATAGACACCCGCCACCACACCCAGCTTATGTGGTGCTGGGGAATCAACCCCAGGTTTTTGCTCTTGTTAGCAAGCACTCTTAACTGTTGAGTTATGCCTCTGGCCCTTTATTTTTATTTTGAGATAGTTTCACTAAGTTTGTAAATTGCCGAGGTTGGGCTTAAATTTGTAATCTTCTTGCCTCAATTTTCCAGAGTGCTGGGATTACAGTCCTGTGCCATGAGGTCCAGCTATTATTCTTATATATTTTTTAAAAGACTACACTCAAAAGCATATCTGGCTTTCAGTACACTTTAATTAAGAAGCTATTTTTTAATTGATTGTAAATTTATGGCTAAAGTATTGACTTTTAAATAAAAATATTTTAAGAAACACATAAACTAACACCAAATTTTTATATTTTTCTTCCTATACTATCAGTTGGTATGCTTTATCTTAACTATGCTAATACTTTTGATGTCATGCCTTTAAAGTTGCAACATGAGACAAATAACATAAAGGTACTATTTAAATAGGTTTTATAGTAAGTTACTTATTTTGAAAGGAAAAAAACTTAAGAGTCCAAAAGTTTATTTATATGGTTTTTCCATTTTACCTAATTTAACCTTACCCAGATTTTTCAACGTCTGGGAGACACATTATAGTCTTGCACTGTGTATGAGTCTGTTACAAACTCCAGATGTTTCGTACGTCCTGGAGCATCATCCTGTCCTGGGCCACAGCGTTGGGCCTTCCATATGGCATCGGCATGCCTGCCTCTTGTCCTGGCTGCTGTCTAGCTCATGTGACCTTGGGTACTAAACTTAGTCACCACTCCTGCTCAGTTTCCTTATGTAAAATGGAGGTAATGATTGTTTGTTAGCACTAAACCAATAAAGAGTTGTTGTGAATATTGAGTAGAACAAGTAGGCGCTTAGAACAGAGCTTGGCAGCAGGCAGGCACTCCCTGTCTACTGACCTTTTTCATCTTCGGCCATAGCCAATTAATAATATAGAACGATTCTCTAGCCAGTGTAATGTCTTTTGCTTCTGCTTCTATTTAGATATTAATATTATGCTTATTTGCATTTGCTCAGTACATCTTGCCTATCCATTTGTTTTTTATTTTTTGGCAAAAAAATAATTAGATCTGATTTTGGCCTGGTTTTTGGAGCTCGTGTTTTGCTTGTTTTTTATTTGTTTCTAAGGATTGAAACCAGGGCTTTCTCACTGAGCTGCATCTCCAGCCTACTCTTTAGTTTTGATTTTGAGACAGGGTCTTGCTAAGGTGCTGAGGTGCTCAAGCTGGACTTGAACTTGCTATCCTCCTGCCTCAACCTCCCAAAGTGCTGGGGGGTTACATACCTGCCCCACAAGATCTGGCTGAGTCTCTGTCTTTAAATGGAACATTCAAAATTCAATTATATTAAGCCAGTTATTTTAATCATTCCTATATGTTTAGTCTTTCAGTCAGTTCTGTGGTGGGCTTCTTGACTTTCCTGGCTTTTTTCTTTTGCTATGTGAATTATGTTCTCTTTGCTTTTAGATTTTTTTTTTTACTACTTTGAGACAAATATTTTGACCTCTCTTTTCTTAAAATCACTTTTTCAAAATCATTCTTTAATATGTATTTCTTAAATTGCCAGGGAAAAAGATATATTTGAATTCACATATTTAAGGAACATAATTTAGCATACTTTAAACTTCTCCAATCTAATTAACCTTTGTAGAAATAGTCTAGGTTTCAGCTGGGCACAGTAGTGTATACCTGCAATTTCAGCTACTCAGTAGGCTGACACAGGAGTATTACAAACCCAAGGCCAGCCTGGTCATTTTAGCAAAATCTTGTTCCCCACAAGTAAAAAGAAGTGTAAATGTAGCTCCATAGTAGAGCACTTATCTAGGATGCTTACAGTTCTGGGTACAGTGCTTCCTACTGAAGGGGAAAAAAAATCACAAAAAAGCACAATAATGAAAGGTTTATATGTAGATGACTTTAAATTATTAGTTTAAATTATATCTTTTATTTCAGAAATAATTTTTCCAAAGTTATGTACTTTCATTTTTATTTTGTTTTGTCTTGAGAAAAAGTTTCAGTCTGTAGTCCAGGCAGTCCTGACAGGTCCTGAAGTCACTATATAACCCTGGATGGCCTCAAACTCATAACAATCTTCCTGTCTCAGCCTTCTGAGTGCTGAGCTTATAGGCAGGTACTACTATATCCACCTACTAGGTACTTTTCTTTAGATGCAGTATTTTTTTCTGATGAAGAATTTACGTGACCACGATAAAAACAAAAATCAGGTGTAAAAGTTTTACAGTAAAAGATGAAATTTTAGCTAGGGGATGTATTTCAGTGGAAGGGCCATTTCCCAGCCCACATGAACAAGGCCCTGGCTTCCAACTATAGCATCCTCAAAAATACATTTTTTTTCCTCTTTTAATCCAGACCTCATCCATTATCCACATAGAACTGCCACCAGCAGGTTTGGGATTTTTGTTTTGTTTTGGTTTGGGTTTTTGTTTGTTTGTTTATCCTCAAAGGAACTGTCTACACTCAATCTACACTTTCACACAGTTATACTGGAACAGGATTCATCTGTGCCCACTGACTCTACTCCTGGAGCTAAATCTGAAATTAGCAGTATAGAGGTGTCTGTGTTAGTTTTCTCTGTGGACACTTTATTTTTTTATCAACTTTTTGTGGTCTTGAGTTTTCCAGTTTTATTGCTGGGTCAGTTGCAGTCCATTTTTAAGATATGATTTTTTTAAAAAGATAAGGAATATATATTTTGAACCACTGCATTGGGGGATTTTTTTCCTTAGGATTTTCTACAATTTTCACACAATGAGGACAATTTATCTCTGTATCAAATTCTTGGTACACAGCCTCTACTCTTCAAAACCAGATGGAGTGCTCTCTTCTTCAGGTGGCAGAGTGGAGGATCCCAGAGCCTTCTCAATACAGAAAGCCAGATTTTACACAAATCTAAAATGTTCTACAAATGTAAGGAAATGATAAAAGGCTTGAAAAACAAACCTGAATGTGAGAGTAAGTTGAGCCCTGAGTATGACTGCTACGCACAAACAAATGGGGTTTTCCCCATAGGGTGAGAACTCATGTCCCTAGCTCACAATGGCTCCCCTTAATGACTTTGCAACCCTGTAACGGGATGAAAGTGATACACATTCAGTAAAAATTGTACACTGATTTTGGCTCTGGATCTTTTCCCAGGCTAGCAATATGTGGTCCAGTCTTTTCAGGATACCAAGCAGCTGCATCCTGGAAGAGTGGAAGCAAGCAACACTCTGTAGGGCATAGTATTGCTAAATTAGGATGCTCAGCTGCTGAAGAGTACCCAGGCATTCTCAACTTACGCTATTCTCAGATTACCATGGGTTTGTCTGGTTGTAACTTTGTCATACATCAAGGAGCCTCTATTCTGAGAGAATCCTTGGTAGTGACTACAGGGGCAAGGCATTGAAGCTAAAATTCCTACATCAGTGAATGGTGCTTAACTGTGGTCCTCCAGTTTCCGTAGCTCTAACCATTTATCTTACCTGGTACATATGGTGGGACAAACACACACATTTCTGGGGACAGTAACACAACAAAGCACACATTCTTTGGAGGAAAGAAAGACCTATTCTCAGTTTTGATCCCAATTTCCTATAGATTAAGACAGTCAAATATGGTCTCTTGATCAAACACTACCTAACTGAAATATAGCAACCCACTCACAAGTGAGAGTCAGCAGAGACTTTATTCAGACTAAGAATCCTCAATGTTAGAGTTATTTGTAATAAAATATGAAACAAACCCTCTAAACTATTTGAAGAAATGAAAGATGGAGTCATGAAAATGAACAAGAAGAATCCTACTGTAATCTGAGCACTCTTGAGGCTGAGGAAGGATTGCCTTGAGTTTGAAGTCAGCCTGAACTATATGGTGAGTCCAGGAGCAGCCTGAACTCACACACACACACACAAACCAATCAGGAGGACTGTAATAATGTCTTATAGTTTGTTCAGTATGTTCCCATTGGAGAAACTGGGTAAACAGTACTGAAAATCCCTCTGTATTTTTTTCCTTAATAGTCTTAATTTTTATTGAGACAAAATTCATGTAACACAAAATTAACCAACTTGAATGGATGTTAGTACATTTATAATATCATGCAAACTGTCTGGTTTCAGGATATATCCACTACCACAAAGGGAATCCCTGTGTCTGTTGGCAGTCTTTGTATCATCTTATGGTACATAACAGCCCACCATGACTTCAAAATGAAAAGGTTAATCTAGGAGAGACTAACAGCATTTGCCAAAAATTACACAATATGCATGGTATGATTGAAAAATACAGTGAATGCATGAGATTTAAAAATGTATTACAGTAAAAGACAATTTCCATTAACGTCCTCAGCGTACTCCCCCTTGCTTCAGACATACTTACCCCACTGTTCCGGCCACTGTCCGAAGCACTGTAGCACCCTCTTTCACGAATGTCTTTAGTGGTGCTGTTACGACTGCCTCTTTGTCCTGAATCAGTTCTGCATGTTTCCCTTTATGGTCGGTCCGCCGGGGAAGAGCCAGCGGTCATCCAGTGCCAACCTGCTGAGGAAAGTGGGTGCACACCAGACGCCTGCCTTGCTGTGGGATGGCACTGGCGGCGGCCAGCAAACAGTGAATCACGCTTTACAAGGACACTCATAAACTTGTCGTTTGTGAATCCAAGCATATCTCAAAAACACATCTGACAAGGGAATTGAAATATAAAAATAAGTTCAATAAACAGAGGCTAGAGAGACAATGGCTGGTATAACCTCTGACCAGAGGCAGGTGTTATGTCAGTGAAAAGGAGAAGAGGCAAGAAATAATAGTTATGATTTTCCAGATCTGATGAAAGACATGAATCCTCAGAAGTGTGTGTGCATGTATACCTGTGTGCAGGTGTATGTTTGTCCCACAATATATGCCACATCCAGACCTAACTGTACTGAAACTGCAGAATACTAAACAGAAAGAGGAAACGCCATCACAGTAGCCACAAAGAGAAGGCAGGGGACTCCAAGATAGTGAGACGCAGCAGACCTCTCGGCACAGTCAGTGCTCAGCCATCCAAGGCTATGTGAAATCAGTGTCCGCTAGATTTTGTATCACAGCATATACAAAGGCCCTGGGTTTGATCTCAGTTAAAAAAAAACAGAAAAAGAAAAAAATAATTTAAAAGGAAATGTAAAGGAAAAAGATGTTAAGGATCTCTGTTAAACAGATTGGGATTTCTAGTATCAATAACTGAAGTAAAACGTGTCCAAAGACGGCTAGCAAAAGAGACGATCCGAGTAGAATAATAAAGCTGAAAGAAGAGCACGCCAAGGCTGACTTGGTACATCATCATCGTCTCGCCTCGTGGGTGGGGCACAAGCGGCCCACGCGGAAAGCCAAGTGTGGCTTTGTAAATGGCGTCAGTGTTGCATTCCTACATATTCATTTTGTTGTCTGCTTGGTATTTGCATTTATATCACCTATATTTTCTCTTTCTCAATTGCCACATGGTTTAAAATGTTAGACCCACCCCATTGCTGTTTTGGAGTGACTTGGTTCTGTCATAGGTGATTAGGGAATTTGGGCCAGATGACTGCAGGATGTTTTTTTTTTTTTTACTTCTGTCGTTTTAAAATATTGCCAGATGTGTCCACATGTAAATAGGTATGTTCATAACTTATTCTAGCAACTTGGTTCGCAAGCATTGTAGCAGCAGCCACACAGTACAGCTAACCAATTTAAAAATATACACGTGGGGTTTTGCCAGAGGCTTAAAGGAAATGAAAAGAGCTTTCTATTTCCCTAAAAGGACCAAGTTCAAACATATTTCATGGTAAGAGAGGGAAAGATATGTTTCTGCCGATGAAATTCTAATGAACTACATCTCCCTCTTGCCCCTTTCCTTTGCTTCTCCTAAGCCCCCCTCCCACGCTGGAGGAAGTTAGCGCCTGGGCTCAGTCCTTCGACAACTTAATGATCAGTCCTGCGGGAAGAAACGCTTTCCGGGAATTCCTCCGAACAGAATTCAGTGAAGAAAATATGCTTTTCTGGATGGCTTGTGAGGAATTGAAAAAGGAAGCTAATAAAAACATGATTGAAGAGAAAGCCAGGATAATTTATGAAGACTTCATATCTATCCTTTCTCCTAAAGAGGTTCGTGCCTACCAAGGGTTCCTCTTAGGAGCCCTTAGCAAAATAAACCCCTCCTGTGCTGGGTCGGGTACACCTTGGCTGCAGCTACTTCAAATATAGAAAGCTGCCCCATTTGTCACATTCAGATCCCTTTAAGTAACAGCCCCCTATGTGGGCTGCCAGTGCCTCCCGAATCTGTGAAAGATCTTATGGTGAGTGCTGCCGCAGGATGAGCTCAGGGGACCACAGGGTGGGACTTTTGCCTGCACCTGGGTAGCTGATGAAGCCCTGTGTGTTGGGGGAGCAGGTGACCTCTAAGCAAAGACGTGAAGGTCAAGTGGGCTTCCTCAGGGAGAGCACAGGAAAAGCTTAACTCGGACAGGGGGAACAAAAACAGGATAGTTCTAGCTCCTTCCTTTAAACTCAAGTGGTTCAGGGAAGCTTTTGAGTGGAATAGTGAGACCAAGCTGGGAATTAGTGGCAACAGAGCATCAAGGGCTCCAGAAATCTAACCTTACAGCAGGTAAGCTTTGGAGGCGATCCTGAGAATACCATTCCAGTGCAAGGCTCGAGACTGGAGCTTCAGGTTGGGTTTACTCCTTACAAAGAGCCCCTGGCTGGGCCCTGGCGAATGGCTGGAGAGGCACTGGGTTGGTGCCACTGCACTGGTGGCAGGAGGCTGTGAGAAGGCTGCTACACAAGTCCAGCAGTGAACAGCTTCCACAAGTCATAGCAGGGGGACGAGGGGAGGACAGAGTTGAGTGTTAAAGAGGTAGGATCAGCAGGACTTTGTGACTGATACAGAGGCTCTGAATCCAGTGGAGATGGATAGTTTGGTGCCTTCACAAGCTACAGGAGATGATCTGGAGATGCTGGGAGTCTGTCTGGAATGCACTGGTGAGGAAGTACCATCTGTGGGTAGGTAAGAGAAGCTTTCAGGAGGAAGATGGAAAGATCCAGGCTGGTCTTGGACTATGTGTCCCCGACCAGCCCCGGACACATGGCAATCCTCCACTTGCCTCCCAAGTGCTGCCAATTTTTTTTTTTTTTTACAGGCGTGTGCCACCACACCTGGCTAATTTATATGTGGTGCTGGGGAACAGAACCTACCTAGGGCCTTTTGCATGCACTTTAACCACTTAGCTACAGGCCCAGTTCTGATGTCAAAATTTAAATGACTACCTTAGTCAGCTACTCTTCTTTTCGGTCTTAATAGCAAATGCAATATATGGCTTTGGCACTGTCAGCCAGCTAGTGCAAGGATGGTCCTGCTGAGGTTGTTTATTCAGAAGAGAAGGTTGGGAATTCACTGTTGCTTCTTTGGCATGGGCTCTTGTCTGGTGTCCTATGGGAAGTCTGAGCCCAGTAGTTTGTCTTGGTCTATGAGACCATTTGTCTAGGACAAGGAGAACAGAGGAGTAGTAACAGATCATATCTCCAAGGTGCTTAGTGGATTCCAAACAAGTCAATTTTTGTTAAATGTTCAGCAAAAACCTATAAGCCACCTTCATTTCACTACCTGAGGTGAGCCCATTAGTAGGAATTCATAAGGCAAACAACAGTTTGCCTTACCAAAGGCCCCACAGCTCGCATGATGAGCTGGGACTCTGCCTCAGGTGTTGCTGGCCCCAGGCCCTGTGATTTTAGCACTTCCACCTCACAGATGTGCCCAACCCTTCCAGATGGCCTGGTGCTTGCTCATCTATAGAAATCTGCAACCACGTCTTTGTGGCCAAAAACCTGTGGCATCCTGATTCTAGCCCTCAAGTGGCTAAAAAATTAGAAAAGGCCTTTTTTTTTTCTTTTCTTCAGAGGGCTACACTCATTTTTTGCAAAACAATGTTGTGGTTTTCTAAAGCACTGCGATCCCTTAAAATTTATGAGAAATTAAATATCTGCTCCCCCTAGGGTGTGGGGCTCTCCAGGGACAGCTGAAGTTTGAGTCCCTTTTCGTTATGCTTTTAGATTCTCTTCCAGCAGTTCAGATTGCTGGGCACATTGTTATGTCTGAGATTTTCCAAAAGGCAAAAGAAATTGTGGAAGTTTGGGTGGGCTTATAAAGACAAGTACCTGACCCACCTCCATGTGTTTCTGTTGCCAGGTGAGCTTGGACTCCCGAGTGAGAGAAATCGTCAACAGAAACATGGGCGAGCCGTCCCCACACATATTCGATGATGCCCAACTTCAGATTTACACGCTCATGCACAGAGACTCATACCCCCGTTTCATGAACTCTGCTGTCTATAAGGACTTGATTCAATCCCTATCTGAGACAGCAATCGAAGCATAAGGAGTTTTCAAATATATTTATTATTAATATAATAAAAGAACTCATGGACCACATCTAGCACAGGGAATTAGACAGAGGTAGTAATAACTTCTGCTGGAATAATACTCAGGCTGTTTTCATAACAAATGCTTCCTACCTTCAACAAATGCCTTTGTATTCACAATGTAAATTGCCGCCACCTTTAGTGATGCTTTTGTGGGAAAGTAGGATATGGCTACTTTAGAAAGAAAGTGTCTTTGCATTTCAATAACAGTAACATGTTATCAATGACAAAGGATGTCCTGGTAGACTCCACACTCCTGGAGCATGCACATCCACAAGAGCCAGCAGGATCACATTTGTTTTGCATGAGTTCAGTAGCTGACCATCCCCAAAACAAGAACTTCAAGTGCTTGCCAGCTGTCCCTTCTTCCTTTCTAGCTCAGTCTGAATACTTGCCATTGTCACATTTTGTAAAGATGGGACCACTTCTTATAAAAGTGGAAGTCCCCTTTCTAGCTTAGAGTTTGTACTTGTATGTACGTAGATACATACATTTGTGTGTGTGTGTACCTTATACATGCTGGTTCAGCTTCAAAAGTTTGGCAAGAGAAGCAGTTCTTAGAGTCTTGTTGAACTACCTTTCATCATCGGAATTTGGCAACCTAAAGAATGAATTTTTTTTTTAATGTGTGGTATGCAAATGCTCTACCACTAAGTTAATCCCTCCTTCAAGCCCAAGTGCTCAATTTTTAATAGACTCTTTTCCCCCCCATTTTATTGATATGTATAAGTGCAAAATTTAAGGTTTACAATGAAGTTGAGCATTTTGTGCACATCTGTATCTTGTCTAGGTTACAAGGACTTTCCCGCTCTCCTTTTGTCCCTCCCCCTCCATCCCTCCCCACCCTACCCCCTTAGTTCACTTTGTTTTTCACTTTAAGTTCCATGAGAGATTTTTCTTAACTTCACAACTTGGTCATGTTCACAACAAAACTTTCAAATAAGCACATTTTCATTTTTATTATTGAAGAACTATGGGCATTTTCACAGTAGGAAAAAATAAAGCACTAGAGTTGTGCTTTGGTCTTTATTTTTTCATAGGTAGATATTTGGGAAACAAGATTAAGCAAGCAGCAGGTTCTAGTTCCCAAAATAGGGCTGTTTTAAGAGCTCACTGTTTTCATCACAGGCAAAATAACTTACACATGAAAATAAGTTCACAGCCCTAAACCATCCTGAAGAAATCTGTTTATAATGAAAGAAAAAGATACAAAATCTGGGCTGATTTCAGTTGTGGGTTAGTAACTAATTTTAAGGCCCCTACCATCCATCAGCCCTCAGACAAGGATAATTCCTTCCCTGTGCCCAACCCAGGGTTTACATCTGCAGTGCATTTTTTTTTTAAAAGCCCAGTCACTGGGCCTGAATTTGCAATCCTCTTGCCTCAGCCTCCTTAGCAGCTGAGATTACAGGTATGCACCGCCAGGCCCACCGACCCTGATGGTCATTGCCCTTACCTGGCCCTTCAACAGCCTGAGTATCTTTGTTACAAAATTCAAGCCCCAAACCTTTGGCCCTCCCCTTCACTCTCAGGAAAGCATCTAATTTACCATGAAAATTGTGTCCCTAAGCCCCCTCCTCTTCCTGCACTCTCTAGAAATATGTAAAGATCAGCATCTATTCTCATCTCCCTCAGCCCAGTCCCAGCAAACAGTATGTATGCTCTGTCTTTTCAAAATGCCAGTTTCTCAAATGTGCTTTAGAGTCCATGACCTTTTCTATCCCCTTTCCACCGAACAGAGGATACAGCTGTAACTCCCACACAAGCCCAGCCTTCAAGTTGTGTTATCAAGTGAAGAACAGACACCTCAATGGCAGGGACAGCAGTGCAGAGTGGCACGCCAGGGGGTGAACTGCAGGGTCTTTTCCCAAGGTGTGAATTCCAGTGGGGTTGCAAAGCCAAGGAAGAAGTACCAAGATGAGTCTTGGAAGTTTTGGCCAAGATCAATGATACCATCCCAACTTCTTTCCCCCATCTCTATGAAAAGGCTCAGAGATGAACAGAGGGCAGCTGAGAGACTCATAGGGGGTGGGCACTATTACCACAGCCAGGGCTCTTCCTGAGGCTGTTTCTCACAGCTCCTTCCACACCTAGTTGGCTCTGACATACTGAATTAACATGAGATTGACGACAAGTCAACCTTCCCAGCAGTATACAACAGTGGGAGCTGGAGGGAACAAAATATAAGTGTTTCTTCCTGCTACACATGAGTAACTATAGGTATCTTCAATAGTTTTCAGATGTTCCTTTAATTGAAGTATTTTGCTTCACAATCTAAATTTTGTAAACTTAAGGACAGTACTGTATAAGAATGAATTTCATTACTTTCAAACAAAATCTCTAGTACTTTGTTTTTACTGTAGTATAGGTAAGAAGGAACTGCAGAAGGGATTTTAACAGAACGTGAGCAGATCTTAAAAAGAGATCCAAACTCCCATTTACTGCAGCATAATCTAATAGTCGTTAGAAAAACCTAAATATGTGCAGATAGAACAATGGATCAAGAACATGTGCCTACACATGATGGAATATTACCCATAAAAACAGAAATTCCAGGGCTGGAGAAACGGCACAGTGGCTAAGGCATTGGCCTTGCAAGCACAAAACCCTGAGTTCGATTATCTAGCACCACAAAAGCCAGGGGTGGTGGCGCATACCTGTAATCCTAGCAGTCAGGAAACTGAGATGGGAGGATTGCTGAGACTCCAAGGCCAGCCTGCACTCCGTAGGGAGTTCAGGATCAGCCTGGGCTACAGAGCAAGACTCTGTCTCTAAAAAAAGAAAGAAAGAAAGAAAAAAAGAAAGAGATTCTATCATATATAACTGATAGATCAAAATAAAAGATGAAAAAAAAATTAGTGGTATTAAACCCCATCCTCAGCCCACGATCTACTTTTTATTTTTAAGACAGAGTCTCCCTGAATCACTGGTCTCAAACTTGTAATCCTCCTGCTTTAGCTTTCAGAGTACTGGAATTACAGGCCTATGCCACCAGGACCAACTAAAATAACAGGTGACACTTAAGAGACATTATATTAAGTTAAATAAGCCAGCTGTAGAAGAACAAATACTATATATGAGTCCACATAGAGTAACTATCTAAAATAGTCAAACACAGAGACAGGAAATAGGTGGTAGGTGCCAAGGGCCAGGGAAATAGGAGCTGCTGCTCCATGTGTATAGTTTTGGGTCTCAAGGGAGACAAGCAAGTCTAGGAATCTGTGACATCATAGGTGACAATACCATATTATACACTTGTTAAGTGGCAGATCTCATGTAACTGTTCTTAATTAAAAGAAAAAAAAGTTTTAACAGGCTGAACAGATCAGCAAAAGAATCTTGAAATAAATTAATCTGATATTAACCTAGAACTTTAAGAGATCCTAAATACTCTTCCAGATCTTTTATTCTGCAGATTAACTGGAAACCTTAGCTATACTCTCAATACATCTCGGTGTTCTACTATCAAAAGTTTATTTAACTCAAATACTCATCCAGGGGGCTGGAGGAATAGCTCAGCAGTTATAGTGCTTGCCTAACAAGCTCTAAGTCAAGCACTAAGTACCTGAATTCAGTTCCCCAGCACCACATAAGCCGGGTGTGGTGGTGCACACTTGTAATCCCAGCGCTTGGGAGGCTGATACAGGAGGATTGTCCTGAGTCCAAGGCCAGCCTGGGGTCTGTAGTGAGTTCAGGACCAGCCTGGGCTACAGAGTGAGATCCTGTCTCAAAAAAAAAAAAAAAAAAAAAAAGAAAAGAAAATCAAATACTCATCCAAAACCATTTTTTATAACGTGTTTATGACAGAAATCTGTCAAATCGGCTTAAGCACAAAGAAAATTAATATGCTTTTATAGCAGACAGCACAAGCTAGTTCTAATTTCCATGTGGTTAGATCCCGATGGTATTATGACAATGTTTTCCATTGTAACTCTCCATGGCTTCATCACACACAAAGGGTCTCCACATGTTGCAGGAAGGAGCAGCCAGGGAGTGCAGATGGAACTACACTGGCCTCGCCATCAGTATCCATACAGCAAACACTAGAAAGACTGTGGTGTGGAATGGACAGTGAGAATGAGACCCACAAGAGCAATATGGAGTGAACAAGTCCCCTAATTAAATCAAGAAAATGCTTAAGAGCCTGTGCAAGGAAAAAGAGAAAAAAGAAAAGGCTATAGCTATGCCATTCTGACTCTAGCACTTCCGTACAGCTTTTTGTTTTGTTTGGTATCAGCTAGACTTTCACATTGATACTATCACATAAATAGTTTTTATTTCAAAGTAGTAGAGTCATCCTGGCATGGAAACAAGTACACTAGTTTAACCAGACTATATGGCATATCACATGAGGCAGTGTGTTTTTATCTTTAGTTATGGCCATTAAGAAAAAAAAAAAAAAACCAGCCACCTTTATATCCAAGGAGAGGAACCAGAACAAGGTGAATCATGTGAGGTAGTTACCTGGACTTCCATTTTCCTTTTCTATGTGCACAACAAGCTCAAGGATACATAATAGGCTGCTGGGAAATTTTTTTCAATTAAGAATACTGTTGCTTTAACTTGCAGAATTCAAGCACCAAAAGGAATCACCTCCCAAGACTCTAGCAAGCACAGTCATTTTTTAAAAATATGCTTCCCTATTATGTTTGATTGACTTCAATTTACTCAAGGATTCTTCAACACCATTCATTCTTCCATTACTACTTAGGATTGGTAAGCAACTTTTTTTTCCTGTGTAGTGGGACTTTGATATTTTGCTTGTTTCTTAGTATGAAGCATCCACTAGTAATTCCCTGTCAGAGATCATCCCATCACTCCGAAGGATATATTCAATTCCTCTTGAATGGCCAGTTTTATATAGCTGAATAGACAAGAGAAAGTTGGTAATGATAAAATTCCTTAAATCAAAATCTTTAACTGCAGTTTTCATTTCGAAAAATCAAGTTTGAATTCTCAAATTAATTTTGACCTTTAAGAACAACCACTAAATGGTTATGAAAATGAAAAGCACAGCCTGTTTCTTTTGCTGTCTTGTTACTACTTTAAACATTCCCCCTCTGTAAGATGGACACAGCAACAGGGAGCCACTGAGAGACTCATTGGGGGTGGGGATGCACTACTGCCACAGCCAGGGCTCATTCCACAACCGTTTCTCACTGCTCCTCCCACACCTGGCTGGCTCTGATATATAGTATTAACATGAAATTGATTACAAGTCAACAGGATGCATATTACAAGTCAGGTTTATATACTGGGACATATGTAAATATTTCAGAACTGGTGCTACGAGGTAGCAAAGCTCACAAGTCCACATTCATCAGTACTCAGGCTAGCAGGAAACCGAGATGGTTCTTCATTACTTCAACTACAATTGTCTAACTTCATCCCTCAGAATGTTCATTTAATATAGTTATTTCACCCTGGAATTACAAAATCTTATTCCTGAAAATGCTTACTTCTAGTTCCTTTATAAGTGGCAGTACTTTCCAGGAGTAAGACTCCCAATACTTCAGTGCACCTCAGGGATGCACTCAACTCACATGTGTGCGCTCAGAGTCCCACCTTCCCCATTACCGGGAGTCTCAGAAAAAACACCAGGTTCTTAATAGTTGCTTCATGCTACTGACAGTTTTTACTTAACTAAGACCAGAATTTACTTCAGTGAAACTGTAATTTAAAAATACCTTAGTAGGTAGAGAAGAAAGATGAGGAAAATTTAAAAGATAAAACAAGGTTCAACGTCTAAATAAAATGACAAAATGTTATACACACTTAACAACAACAAAAACTTTATTGAGTTACAAATTTAAAAATGGATCAGTTTTAAAACTGGGATTGTTTTAACTTCATTATTCTTAAACCCATTCTTTCAAAAATGTACTCTTGTGAAATGAAAAAGCAAATAGTTCAAATATGATCTAACAAAGCAGAGCTGGGTTGGTACCTATAGATTAATCCATATCATGAATATTTAATGTTATTTTCTGTATTACATCAAAATGATCTGCAATAAGAAACTGGAAGAGGGGAGCAAAGGAGAGTGCAAAGCACGCATGGGGTTCTCTGCACAGGCCTGGCAGTGTGCTAGGCCAGCATGATAAACTGCAGAATCTGCAATGGTGGCCTGCAAAATGTGCTAACGTAACTATATCTAAAAATGTGTATGAAAATGAAAACTACTTTTTCGCATTCTTAACAAAACAAATGGTATACACTAAGCAAATCGCCCACATTTCCAGTTGCTTCACCAACGTCATTCATTGTATAACAAAAAGCTGGCAAACAGGACTCAAAATAAAAATATCTCTACCAGCCTTCATATGAAAAGACTACCGCTTTAATGATTATGCAGTCCTTATGCTTAATC
Source organism: Ctenodactylus gundi (assembly GCA_004027205.1). Lineage (NCBI taxonomy): Eukaryota > Metazoa > Chordata > Mammalia > Rodentia > Ctenodactylidae > Ctenodactylus > Ctenodactylus gundi. The sequence continues at coordinate 255,860 of PVKB01001102.1, forward strand.
CTTGGTCAGTAAAGATTTTCAAATCAGAAGCAACTCATGAACTGTTTACAATAACAACCACTATATACTAATATGTTCACATTTTCTTCCTAGTATGTCTGCCTATGAGGGAAAAAAAATGGAAGTTTTTGTTCTTTGTCTGTGAGAAGATTTATGAAAATCTAAACTATTAACGACACTCCTATGCAAAACTGAAATACACTACAAAGTCAAACAGGTAAACAAACAATAAAACCAAACTGATTTCAACAAAACTGTTTCCAAAAGTAAAATCTATTAAGAACAAATAATATACAAGAAATTACATGAAATAATGAGCACAGTTACAGATGCAAAGTAACATCTAATCACTCAAGCTTGTGAACATAATAATTAAATTCACATACTAGTTCAAATATTATGTACAATTTAGATAAGCTGGTCAAGTATTACTTGAAAACACGCCATATTTGTAAACCTAAAATTATATTACCTTTTCTCTTCCTTTAATAGTTGTAGGTACATGCCAATATGAAAAAAGTGTAATTGCTACTTATTTATTAACAGAGAGTAACAGCATTTCTACTGTGCATGTTTCAGGTTGCAAAAAGTTAAGAACACTTTGCTTTATGAGAAAAAAAAATTAATTGCCAAATGTTTAACTGATAAAATTTTAGTATCAACTTACTTATAAAGATGGAAAAAATATTGAAACAAATATCATACAATTATTGTATGGACTCTCTACTAATCTGAAACTACAGAAGGCATTTGAGGAAGGAAGGAAAGTTAGGTCAAAAAACAAAGAATAACCCATGGGATACATGTAGTTTTAAAAATCTGACTTGCAGGAAAACTAGCTGCTTGGCTTAATTTTAAAGCTAATTATAAAATCCATTTTCTTACTGGTCCAGATCCAATTCTTCCAACTCAACAGAACTGTCAAAAAAAGAAAATATATTTTGTGAGAACTTTAAATACAAATAATGGGTATGAAGGAAGGTTTCCGAGTACAGTGGTTATCATGTTCGCCTAACAAATAATGGGTATGAATATCTCACCTTATGCTGTTGTCTTTAAAAAGCATTTTTGAAAAAGATACTATGTTCTTCACACACAGTCATCATCTATCTCAAGTGCTCATTTAGTACCAATAGGCCAGACATGGTGGCATATACCTGTAACCCCAAGTTATATGGAAGGCTGAGGCAAGGGGATCACAATTTCAAGCCTAATCTGGGAACAAACAAAATTATCTCAAAACATTAAAAGGGCTGACGAAAAAAGAAAAATGAAAAGACAGAAGAATCCTGGTGTAGTGGTATACAATGGCAATCCTAGCACTGTGAAAGGCTGTGGCAGCAGATCTCCGAATCTGAGCTAGCCTGTCCAATTTAAGAAGACTCTATCTCAAAGTTTATCAAAAACAAAACAAAAGGCTTAGAAGGCAGCTTGGTACAAAAGCCCTAGGTTCAATACTCAGTCTCCCCCAAAAAGTAAGTATATGTAACTAAAAAACAAGTATACAACATTTTAAGGTTTTTTTTCATTTAATACATTTCAGTGATCTAAGTTTAAAAACTTAATTTCAATCAGCTTCTTACATTTAACTGAATGTTTCTAAATTTACCACTACTGCATCAGAACTTGCACTACAAGTTTGCTCAAGAGTTTTTTTTTTTTTTTTTTTTTTTTTACAAAAAAGACAAGTATTCCTCTCTCAAATTAAAGTAAACTATGTCTGTTAATTTAGGAGGATAGGAGACTGTTTCAAACCACAGACACTTTCAATACTAGTAACCTTTCTACTTTAGAATAAAATGTTTATACATAATAAAACAGATACTGGATTTAACCCTTAAAGAGTACCTATAGCCAAAGTCCCAAACTATACTTGTGGAAGGTAACTGCCTGTATTAAATGGTTTTTTAAACTAAGGCTTGAACCCAGGGTCTCCACAATGATCTATATCTACAGCCTTTTACTATTATTATTAATTTAATCTTTAGACAATATCTCACTAAGTCATTAGATTGCCCAGGCTGGGCTAGAACCTATGATCCTCCTGCTTCAGTCTCACAGAGTACTGGGATTACAGGTATATGCCACCATACACCAGCTAAAATTCACTTCTAGTTCTTAGAAAAGGTTTAGAGTTATATGAATAATTCAAAATAAGCATTAAACTGAAAAGTCTATATGAGTATAATTGAAAAAAGAATTTTGCATAAACCTCACAAAAATTCATAAAAATAGCCAGCAACTTTGGAACCCTAGCAGGTATTTTTAGTGTATTATCTGTACTTCTAAATCACACCATGCAATGCAGGTGTTATTTACATTTAACAAATAAATCAGTGTATATGGCTCCAAAGACACTTCCTCCTATAAGAGCCTGCTAACCCTGAGCCTTCACATCCCTAATCTGTATACTAATAACGAAACTACTCTTTGAATAGACATACACTTACTCAATTATAAATTTTATTTATGTAACTCACAATATCCCTCAGGAATGAATTAAATAGCACATTAACAAATTTTCCTGACCAGCCATAATTCAAGAATATGCAGGCAATATAAAGGCTTAGTGGAGAAAAAAAAAGTTTGGTGAAAGAACCCACCAAACCATGACAGTGCTCATCTGAAATTAAAAAAGTCAGTAAAGAAAAATTTTCCAGAACCAAAAAGAAATTAAAACAAGTAATAAACATGTATAAATTTTCTAGAAATGTAAGAATGAAAACAAGCTAAATAGAATGGTATACACTAATAATCCCAGCACTCTGGAAGGCTGAGGCAGAATTGTAAGCTTGAGCACAGTCTGGGCAAGCTAGCAAACTAGTGAGATCCTGTCTCAAAAATAAAAATTTAACAAGGCTAGGGTGCTGGAGCACATAAAATCAGCTGAGCATGGTGCCACATGCCTATAATCTCAGGGAGGCGGAGGCAAAAGGACTGCTGTAAATTCAAAGCAAGCTTGAGTTACATAGTGGGTCAAGGATCAGCCTGCTCTACGGAACAAGACCATGTCTTAACAAAAAGGGGTACGGGGATTATATAGCTCAGTACAAGGCCCTGGGTTCAATTACAAGTATTAAAAAAAAGTGGAAACAGATTAATGAATACAGTGTGTGCGTGTGTGTGTGTGCACGCGTGCATGCGTGTGTAGGGCTAACTTATGGTAATTAAGCACTTAAGATTCCCTCTTGCCATTCCTGCATTAAAACACACATATAATGTAAAATCAAGTTAACTATTTCTACTGGGGTATAAATAGCACATTCTATTACAAGTAGCTAATCAAGAACCTCAGAGTACGAGACAGTGTGAGCATATGTATATAACTTAAGCATCTATGTACACACGCAAAAAAAAGAAAAATTTCTACTATGAATATGCATAATATGACCTGGGAGAGTAACATACCTTCCATCTATTTCCACATTCATTACAGACAACAAATGTTGTCATTGGCTCATCAGCACTACGTGTCTGGACCTGCAGTAAAGTGAAAAATATTACCTCTGCAGCACCAATAAATACCCAGTGTAAATAAGAATATTCTACATTTACATATACAATAACAGTAACCACAATGAAATCTCAACAAAATATGTAGGATCCTGAAACACTAAATAATTACATAACATGAAAAGAGCATATACATTTCAAAACTTCATTTTTCTAAATCCTTCCTTGTCTTTAATGTTTAACTTCTCCCACGTAAGTGGGAAAGACCTCTAAAGCCATCCATTAAATTACATTTTTAGAAATGACTTAAAAAAAGAAAAAGCATTCATCAGTAAGAAATACAGATATGTACAAATTTAAACATGCTAACATTCACATAAAAATTAGTAAAGACATAAAAATTAAGAACATCTTATTCTGACATACAGAACTGCCATAATCTTTTAAATTAGGCAGTAAGAGCTCTATCTGAATACCCATTCTCGGTAACCTAGGAACTTGACAATCTGATGTACTCTAAGATGGTAACTAGAAAAATATATATACAAGGATTTGAAGAACATACTATCACAGTAACACAAATACTGGAAAGAACTTTAAATATTCAACAAGGAAATAACTAAGACTATATTCACTTGACTAAATATTATGTGGCTATTCAGTTGTTTACAAAGGGATTCTTTTTCATAAGAAGAATATATCTATGCTACAACTATAAAGGTATATAATATAGTTTTGGCACTATGTAGCTGCAACTATATTTGGAAGAACATCCACAAAATAAAGCAGATACCAAGATACTGACAATTGTTCTCTCCAGACAGCAGATAAATAGACAATTTTAAATTTCTAGTTCATGAGCTAGGGGGACAATGCTCAGAAGCAGGGTGTGTGGTTGTGTACAAGAGGCACTGGGTTCAGTCCCCAGTAATTCTCCCCCTACTCCCACCAAAAAATCCTTGTCCATATTTTTCTATCAATGAATGAATGGAAATATAAACTGTAATATTGATGTACAATGTAATATTTGTCTTAAAAAGGAAAGAAATGCCAATACATATTACAACACAGGTGAACACTGTGAACATCATTATTACTGTTACGTCAAACAAGCCCATCACCAAAAGTCAATTCAGAGACAGAAAGTAGAATGGTAGTGGCAGCGTGAGAGGGGAAAGGGAACTGAGGATTCAATATTCTTTGTCTGAGGCACTGGGGACTGAAACCCAGGAAATGCTGAGCTCTAGCTTTATAAAAAACTTCTTCTTTGAGAGAGGGTCTCATCTGGCCTCTAATAATGTAATCCTCCTGCCTCAACTTCCTCATTAGCTGGGATTATAGGCATGTCTCACAAGGCCAGCAGGAGTTTTTGTTGTATTGTGTTTTTGTGTATGGTACTGGGGATCAGCAAGCAGGACCTTCACATTAAGCTACAACCCATCCTACTTTTATAGATGTGGTAGATTTTGAGATAAGGTCTCGCTAAATCACTTAGTTGCTCAGGATGGGCTCAAATTTGTTACTTTCCTGCCTCAGCCTCCCAGAGTGCTGGACTTACAAGCCTCTGTATCAGGCCTGGCTTCCACAGTTATTGTTTAAGAGGTAGTCTCAGTTTTTCAAGAAAAGCACTCTAGAGACTGGATAAACAACGCTGTGAATGATCTACTACTAACCTTCCCCTTGGCTGAGATGGTAAATTTTAAGCTACGTGTATCTCACTATAAAAAAAAAAAAGACATTAGGTGCCATGGCACATGCATGTAATCCCAGCTATGGAACAGACTGAGGCAGGAGGACTGCTGGAGTCTAGGAGTTAAGAGGCCATGATGGGCAACACCATTAAGACTGCTTCTCAAATACATACATACATACATACATATGTACATACCTCAGTAAAAATATAAAAGTTAAAACAATTTTTTTAAAGTTTATTTATATAAGACTATAGACTGCTGATGTTCTTCACTGAAAATAATTACTGAAACCATGTCTGACTACAGAAAGGTTATTTCTCTAAGCATACACACTCCTAAATAAAGATGGCAGACTTTTATCACAGTTAAACTGCTGCTCCCTTTAATGAAATTACAGCGTGAACTGAAATACTAACAATTCTGCAATTTGAGTAAAGTATATTTAAATTCAGAAGAAAAGGAAATTATACTTCACCAGTATTGCAAAAATAGGAAGCTCATGACAAACTATCAACATGACTCAAGAAAAGGAAGGTAAACAAGTACCATTCTCAAAACAGTAACATTCTGCTTATTTAAAAGAACTACATATAAAATGGTAAAATAGCCATTCTAGTATTCTTTTCTTTTTTTCTTCAGTATTAGAGACTGAACACAGGGGCCTTCACTCTAAGCTACATCCCCAGCCCACTTATAGTTTATTTGAGACAGGGTCTTGTTAAGTTGCTAAGGCGCCAAATTCTCCTGCCTCAGACACCCAAAAATGCGGGGCAGTGCCACTGGGCCACAGTAGTATTCTTTACATAAATTCAATATTGATATGTGGGGCCCTAAAATTAGGTAGAAGAAAATTTTCATTGATTGGGAAATATTTTCATCTCTTGGTGGTTACATGGCAACCAAGAGTCAGTTAATCCTTTTATATCTGTTGTTTACATGAGAACTTTGTATTTTTTTTAAATCTAAAGATAGAATTCACTTCTAGATTAACTTATCTGTTTAAAGAAACATCCTTATGCAGAGTGAGAACCTGTCTCAAAAAATAAACAAGCTTGACATAATGTTTTTTACTTTAGCTATTTATAATTTCATTATATAAAATGATATCACTTCCACTTTACTGAGACTTTTCTACCTCACTAAAACAGTAACTCAGAATTTTCTGAGACCACATTTATCTGCTGACAGATTCTGAAAACTCTTAAGTAGTGAAGCAAAATAGAAGACCAGGTCGAAAGGAGAGAGGAGAAGAATCTGTAACTTTACCATCATATACATGTGCAGAAAATGCTCAAGATCAATGTGAACTGTACATCCGGCACTTATATATAGCAATAAAATGGGGGGGGGGGGAAGCATATGTTTATTACATAAAAAAAAGGACTAAAGTACCAGTTACACAACTGTGACTGAATAAGTACTCCAAACGGAGAGATTCCAGTCAAGACGGAAGCTGAATAACAGCGCTGCACAATGTCTCCTCACAGATTCACTTTAAAAAGTCGATAATTTAGTTAGAAAATGTGTGTTCAATGTAGCTAGGAAAGAGAGGAGCACACTGAAAGGAGGACAGGGCAAGGACAGAAATTCCGAAGGACCATCAAAAGCAGAGAAAAAAAAAAATTCCAGCAGCCCAGGAAGCCACCACAAGTCAGCTGCAAATGGCTGGAGCCTCAGGGAGCTGTAGACGGAGGAAAGCTCGCATGGACATGGAACACCTGACAGGGCTGGGAGAGGACAGAGCACCCCAACAACGGACAGGAGGCCAAAGGAAGGTCAGAAATCGTGACGCCATATCCAAAGATGAGGAAAAAAAGCAGCCAACTCAGCGTGGCCCAGCTGCCAGCATCCACAGACCACAGACAGAGGACAGTCTGGAGCCAGAACCTCAGCCTGAGGTCAGCACAGATGTGGAGAAGTGGGAATTGTCAGGAGATGGGGGCCCCAGCCTCCAAAAAACCAACCCGTGTGTTGTATATACTACAAATGCAATGTGCGCTCCCCTTAGAAAAGGACCTAGGATTCCAAATGAGAAACGGCTCAGCAGCCATCACAGGCAATGACGTAAGCAGGAGCCACTTTAAAAAGAAGGGGGGGAAAAAGCCCAAGACTGAACCCTTTAGAGTAAAAGAAAGCTCAGAAGAGCACAGCAGGGCTTTTGGGGTCACCCTTAAACAGTGCCTAGGAAGAAACTGGCACAAGAGGCAGAGAGAAGAGAAAAGAAGGGGGAAAAAAAGCTGCTGATCCTCTCAATGGCTCAGGCTACTGGACACACCTCCAAGGGTAGAGAGCTTGCACTGGGGGAGGGAAGCCAGGACAGGCTAGAGAGCTTTGCTGAGGGGGCCAAGGTGAACAAAATACCTCAAAAAGGAGACCATTGCCCTGTTCATCCAGCAGGCGCCAGAGGCTTCCGGGTCACCACTGCCCTACATGCCAGAGGCATCTATGACTGGGAAGTCCACTGCATACCCGTCCCGTGAGCCAGACGCTTTTAGAGGCTGCCAGGGAATTCCATTGCCCTGTCAATCCTGAGCCCCGCAGGCTACCAGAGGCATCTAGGACCGGGAATTCCATCACCTGGTCTATACCTTGGGCCAGAGGATTCCAGAGGCATCTAGGACTGGGCCTTCACCAAACCCTTCTTTCCTGCGCACCAGAGACAGCCTGAGGTAGCAGAACCATGGGGAAACATGGTAACAAATCTCCTACAAAAAGACCTGACACCCCAGAAGATCATACCAGGGATACTGAAATTGCAGAATCCAAAGATGAAAATGGCAAAAATGATGGTAACTTCTGGACCCAGATATTCAGTGAATTAAAGCAGGAATTAAAGCAGGAAATGGTAGTGATAGCACAAGAGCTACACCAATACATAGCTAAGCTAAAAGCAAACCTTGAAAAGAAATTAGAGGAGACCAAAGAAGAAATAAACCAGAAGATAATGAAGACAATACAAGAAATGAAAGAAGAACACAGCAGAGACATAAAAAATGCAAATGTCCAGGAAGTGAAAAACACACAGTAAATAATAAACAACCATTTCGTTTCAAACATTTTCAGAATGGAGTATCAGATCTAGAAGAAAAAGTGACGGGGCGGCAATAGAAAGACTGTAAAAAACACAAAGTAAAAAAAATAAGAAAGTGAATCATTACAACAGCTGATAGATCATTCAAAGAGAAACCACCTCAGAATTATGGGAGTCCAAGAAAAGACTGAGGAAAAACCAAAAGGCTTAAAAGTCATGTTCAATGATATTATGGAAGAAAATTTTCCAAATCTAAGAAGAGAAATGAACATAGAACAACTGCAGGCATACAGAACACCAAACAATATTGATCAGAAGAGAACCTCATCACAACACATCATAATTAAAGTACTAGAAACCCAACACAAAGAGAGAATATTGAAAGCGTTAAGAGAAAAGCAGAAGGTGACCTACGAAGATAAGCCCATCAGGGTAACTGCAGACTTCTCAACACAGACTCTAAAAGCCAGGAGATCATGGAGCAATGTCATCCAAACACTAAAAGAACACAAATGCCAACCAAGACTATTAGAGCCAGCAAAGCTATCTTTTAAACTAGAGGGAGAAATGAAAACTTTCCATGATATAGAAAGCTTAAAGAAATTTTCAGTCACTAAGCCAGCACTGCAGAGAATTCTTAAAGGAAACTTGGGTAGTGAGAGGGAGGCCAATGATACTAATGACCCCAGAGAAAAAGAGATAGCCGCTAGACAGGAATGAGCTGAGAAAAAATGAAGGCTAGTAAACAACGTTGAAAAACTTCAAGGATGGCAAGACATAACCAAACATACCTCAATAATTACTCTAAATGTGAATGGCCTCGACTCACCTACTAAAAGACAAAAGACTAGCTGACTGGATGTAAAAAACAGAAGCCCACAATTTGCGGCCTACAAGAGACACACTTCACCCAGAAGGAAACTCATAGACTGAAAATAAAAGGTTGGAATTCAGTAATTCATGCAACAGGACCCAGAAAACAAGCAGGGGTAGCTATATTAATCTCAGACTCATCAGATTTCAAAGCAAAACTGGTGAAGAGAAACAAAAATGGCCAATATATACTGGTTAAGGGAACAGTAGAATAGGAAGAAATCACAATTATCAATACATATGCCCCCAACTCTAGAGCACCCAATTATGTAAATCAAAAATTATTAGGCCTGAAAGGACACATAGGCCCCAATACAATTATAGCAGGGGACTTTAATACTCCACTATCACAGATAGATCAACCAGACAAAAAATCCACAAAGGTATACAACTGCTGAACAACACTATAGAAAACTTGGGCACAACCGATGTTTACAGTTTTCTACCTAACATCAACTGATTACACGTTCTTCTCAGCACCACATGGAACATTTTCTAAAAGAGACCACGTTCTAGGACATAAGTCATGCTTAAATAAGTACAATGGAAAGAAATGATTCCCTGTATACTCTCAGACCATAGTAGAATAAAACTGGAACTTAGCAGCAGGAACAGAATAAAATACACAAATACATGGAGACTTCAGAACTTACTACTGACCAAACAATGGATCACGGAAGAAATCAAAGAAAACATCAAAAACGTCATAGAGTTAAATGGTGATGGAAGTACATCATATCAAAATTTTGGGGACACAATGAAAGCAGTACTTAGAGGAAAATTCATAGCCATAAATGTACACATCAGAAGAACAGAACAGTCACAAATAAACACACTAATGATGCACCTTAAGGACCTAGAGAAACAAGAACAACTTAACCCAAAAGGCAGTAGAAGTTAGAAAGATCAGATCTGAAATTAATGAAATTGTAATTAAAAGACAATAAAAAGATTAATGAGTCAAAGAGCTGGTTCTTTGAAAGAATTAATAAAACTGACAAAGCCTCGCTAAACTCACCAAGAAAAGGAAAGAAAGGGCACAGATTAGTGCACTTTGAAACAAAAAGGGTGAAATCACAACAGACTATGCAGAAATTCAGAATATTATGAGAAATTATTTTGAACACCTATATTCTAACAAGTTAGAGAACTGGGAAGAAATGGATGACTTCCTAGATACATATAAAATACCAAAATTAAACAAAGAAGACATAAAAAATCTTGAACAACCCCATTATGCACACAGAAATTGAAGCAGTAATAAAAGCTCCACCTACGAATAAAAGCCCAGGCCCAGATGGATTCACAGCAGAATTTTTTCAGTACTTCAGGGAAGACCTAACTCCAATCCTCCTCAAACTGTTTTATAAAGTAGAAAACGAAGGAATAATACCGAACTCATTTCTTGAGGCTAGCATCACCCTAGTCCCAAAACCAGAAAAAGACTTAAGTAGGAAGGAAAATTACAGACCAATATCCTTAATGGATATAAACACAAATATCCTTAATAAGATTCTGGCAAAGAGAATCCAAGAAGGAACCAGAAAGATCATATACCATGATAAAGTAGGCTTCATCCCTGAGATTCAAGATTGGTTCAACATACGTAAATCGATATTGTACACCATATCAACAAAAGCAAAACCAAACCACATGATCATCTCAATTGGTGCAGAAAAAGCCTTTGATAAAATCCAGCACCATTACATGGTAAAAACTCTGAGAAAAATAGGTATAAAATGGCCCTACCTAAAACTCATAGAAGCCATACATGCTAAACCTACTGCAAATATCATAGTAAATGGAAAAAAATTGAAATCGTTCCCTTTCAAATCAGGAACATGACAAGGCTGCCCACTTTCACCACTCTTATTCAACATAGTCCTTGAAACACTTATCAGAGCAATCAGAGAAGTGAAATAAAGGGAATCTGCATCGGAAAGGGGGAAGTCACACTATCCGTATTCACAGATGATATGATTACACGGCGGACCCTAAAAACTCTACTACAAACTCTTGGAAATAATAAAAAAAAAAATTAGCCAAGTTACAGGCTACAAAATCAATACTAAAAAATCAATAGCTTTTCTCTACACTAACAATGAACTTACTGAGAAAGATCTCAGGAAAACAATTCCATTCTCAATAGCACTGCATAAAATTAAATACCTATGAGTATACTTAATCAAGGAACTGAAGGACCTATATAAAGAAAACTATATTACATTGAAGAAACAAGTTATACATGACATCAGAAAATGGATATGCAGAATACAGTCAAAATGACTATACTGCCAAAACTGATACATAGATTCAATGTAATTCCTATCAAAATGTCAACAAAATTTTCAAAGAACTTGAAACAATAATCCTTAAAGTCATATGGAACCAAAAGACACCAGGAAGAGCCAAAGCAATCCTGAGTAACAAGACCAAGGCAGGAGGCATTACACTACCAGACATCAGGCTCTCTATAAAGCAATAGTCATAAAAACAATTTGGTACTGGCACAAACACAGACAGACCAGTGGAACAGAATTGAGGATGCAGAGACAAACTCAAATACCCTCAATTATTTAATCTTTGAGAAAGAAGCCAAATGCATACATTGGAAAAAGGATAGCCTGTTCAACAAATGGTGCTGGGAAAACTGGACAGCCACATGCAGAAGAACAAATCTAGTCACACACCTGTCAACCATGCACCAAAATCAAATCAAAGTGGATCAAAGTCCTAAACATTAGAAGTGCAACAGTGAACCTTTTAGAAGACAAATGAGGCAAATATCTAAAAGACATAGGTGTAGACAAAGACTTTCTTAATAAGACACCAAAAGTAAAAGAAATTGTCCCCATTATTAACAAATGGGATCATGTCAAATTAATAAGTTTCTGCACAGCAAAGGAAATTATCAACACTGTAAAAAGAGAGTCAACAGACTGGGAAAAAATACCACCAACACCTCAGATTGGGGCTCATAACCAGAATATACAGGGAACTGAAGAAAAGTAAGCCCCCTCCCCCCAAATCAAGGATCCTATTTAAAAATGGGCAAAATAAATGAAGAGGCAATTCATTCATGAAGTTCAAATGGCCAATAAATACATGAAAAGTTGTTCAACATCTCTAGCCCCAAGGGAAATGCAAATCAAAAAATCGCTAAGATACCATCTAACTCCAGAGAGATTGGCCTATATCAACAACTCAAATAGCAATCAGTGCTGGCGAGGTTGTGGGGAGAAACGAACCCTCCTGCACTGCTGGTGGGAAATATAAGTTCTTACAACCACTTGGGAAAGCAGTATGGAGGTTACTCCAAAGATTGGAAATTAATATCCCTTTTGATCCAGCGATACCTCTCCTGGGAATACTCCCAAAAGAGTTAAAAACAACACATAACAGAGATATACATGTACACCTATGTTCATTGCAGCATAACTAACAATAGCTAAAATATAGAAGACACTAAAATACCCATCAGCAGAACAATGGATACACAAACTGTGGTATTTATACACAATGGAATACTATGCATCTCTAAAGTCTGACAGCATGGAGGTTTTTGTAAGCAAATGGAGGAAACGTGAGACCATCATGCCTAGTGAAGTGAGTCAGAAGCAGAAGGTGAAATATCGAATGGTTTCTCTGATATGAGGAACCCAGATCCCAGATCAAAATTATCTCATGGAACTTAAAGTGAAAAATAAAGGGAACGGGGGTGCAGCATGAGTTGTGGGTGTGGGTAGGGTGTGGATCAAAAGGACAGCGGGAAAGGTCTTTTTACCTTGACTAGATATGTATGTGCACAAAATGCTCAAAACCAATGTAAACCTTAAATTTTGCACTTATACATATCAATAAAAGGGGGGGGGATACTTCAAATGGGTAAAGAACTTTAAACTGGTTAGATCAAATACATCTGAAAATGGAGTGCTATATGCCTACAAAAAGTGAGGCAGAAGTTCATATAATATTCTACCATGTATATTTAAAAACCAAACAACATATGTTGCTGTTTTCAATAGGCACATAAAATATACAGAAAGCTATACAACAAACTAGTAACTTTGAAAAGTGGCTAAGGACAAAAATAAGAGAAGTTTTCCACTCACAATCTTTTGAACTTTAACCTTGTGCAATGAAAAAGTAACCAAGACACACTGGAAACATCGTAACAAAAAAATTCAATTCTTTAAATCTATAAAATGAAAATATCACAGTCCTTAAGAAATTGTTGAGTTCAGCAGACTATAGGTACTGTACAAAGCACCTTTTTGGCAAATTAAATTCAGGTAGTGGGCTGGGGATGTAACTCAGAGTGAAGTCCTTAAGAAATTCTTGAGTTCAGCAGATTATAGGTACAGTACAAAAAACTTTTTTTAGCAAATTAAATTCAGGTAGTGATAACCATTTGTACATCAACACATACAACCAAAACATTCATAACATGGTTCTTTTTCCGGTATCCAAAAACAAGTATTAATCCATCATATATGAATGTAGAAGTTACCTAGAAACCTTGGTTGGATGTGCATGCAATGTGAGAGAAAGCAAAGAACTTTCCTTACCTGAAATAGTCCAGCAAACTGAAAGGAATTATAGTCTTAAAGTTACACACTAACTAGTAGTCAACTGTAAGCTATTAGGAAACAGTTAGATTTTACTAGATCTTACATTTTATCAATGTTAGCTGATACAGCTTTCACAGTAACTATTTTCATGAAGGCACAAATATATCAACTCACTTCCAGTTAACTGGAATAAAAAACAAGAACGTATTCTTTGGCTTAATAGACTCCATCTCTTGAAAAATATCAAAGTACTGGTAATTATCTTTGCTACTTGATTTGAAACACGAGTTGCAAGCATTAATATGAAAATAAGAGTCAAAATCAAAAATCACAAACCTGTGTGTAAGTGCAGTTCTTCTTTTTACATTTGCCACATGTGAAAAGGTCAGTCTGGGTCCCACCTGTCTTGGCCATCTGATGCTCTCTGATGGCTTCTTTAGTCAAGTTTTTCCTCATCTCTTTGAGCTCATCACTAGCCATTTCCTGCAAAGGGAGTGAGAGGGTAGCAATACCACTCAGACACCTTCTTCATATATCCTACATTCTGAATGCATCAATGTTCAATTAGCTTTCTATTACTAAAACTAAATTCAGCTTTTAACGTTTTAGAATTAAGGCTGGAAGAATGACACAGAAGGTTAAAGCGCTTGCCTTGCAAGCACAAGGTCCTGAATTCAGTTCCCCAGCACCCTATAAAGCTGGGCGTGATGGCACATGCCTGTAATCCCAGCACTTGGGAGGCTGAGGCAGGCAGATTGTGCTGAGTCCAAGGCCAGTCTGGGCTACACCAGTGAGTTCAGAGCCAGCCTGGGCTATGAAGTGAGACCCTGTGTCAAAAAATAAAAAATAAATAAGTAAAAATAAAATAAAAGCTTTATAAATATAAAATTATTATTTTCCTCTGAGTTTTCTTAAGAGCTTGCTTCCTTTAAAAAGTTACTCAAATATTCAAGAGGTTTATGTGTGAAGACAGGATTTTAAAAATGGCTTTACATTTAAATACTTTAAAAATATAGTTTAAACATTATAAACAATGTAAAGCTACAGCAATGAACATCTCCAGTATCCGGAATGTGGTCCGTAAATACTGCTGTCATTAGCCCTCAGCCCACAGAAAGAGAGCAGCAAGTTTTGGAGGAATGTCTAATTCCAGTTTTGGGGTAAAAAAAAGTACACAGATTATGACAGAAAACACAGAAACTATCACAGTTGAATCAAACAGACACAGGGTTCAACATGAAGCAGCTCCTATTTGCCAAAAATAGGACAATGTCTTTAGCCATCAAAATAAATTACCATAATCAAACCTCACAGAATAAATACAAAGCCATGCATCCATGACAATAGATGAGAGGGCAAACACAAGCAAAAACAAGGGCAATCACTGGCAATAACTCGGGCACTGTGATGGGCTAATTTTGACTGTCAACTAGATTGGATTAAGAGATAATTTAGAGGTGGCTGGACGTGAAGGAGGCAACTTCATCAATGGACTGACACAATGGTGAGAGTGCATAGCTGAATGAGCTATTAGGAAGATGGAGACTACTTAGAGGAAGAAAGTAGGTTACTGGGGTGTACCTGGGAAATAAAAAACTTTTTGAGGGCTCTTCCCCCTTCTCTGATTCCTGGCTGCCTTGAGGTATGAAGTTTTGTACTATCATGCCTTTTTGACATGATGCTTCTGTTTTGCCATAGGCCTAAAATCAATGGAGCTAGCCAGTCATGGATGAAACCCCTGAAGCAGTGAAGCAAAACAACCTTTCTTTCTTTACAATGTTTCTGTCAAATATTTCGCTGCAGCAACAGAAAGGTGACTAACATAGGCACCAACTCCTCAATCTCCTTGCTGGTAACTAGTCAATGAATTATACTTTTCTCTGGTATTTTCTATTTAAACAAACAGAATACCCAACAGTATGAATTTATAAAAGAAAGTGTCTCTTTATAGAAGAAACTAATAAATGCAAAAGAAATGTCAGATATTTAGAAATCACACTGTTTAATCCAGGCATTATGGTACATGTTTGTAATTCCTACACAATATGAGGATGTAGCTAGAGGATCACAAGCACAAGTTTAAGTCCAGACGGAGTAACTTGGCAAGACCCTGTCTCAAAAAACGAACAAACAAGAACAATAACAAAAATATGGAGTGGGGGAAACCGGGGATACAGATCAGTGCAAAGGCCCTAGATACAATTTTGAAGACCAAAAAAAAAAAGACATACTTTCTTGCAGTGGTTACCCAATCCAGGCAAGAATCGGCAGTGAATGACCTCATCAGATAAAAGGTCAATGAAGAACTTTAGAACCATCATCACTACCCAAAACTAATGATAAATCCCAGTATTGTAAGAGGAAAGCAACAAGATACCAGGTGTGATACAACTAAAGTACAAAGCACAGCTAATGAATTACTTATGCAGAAAAAAGAGTTGAATGCAATGTTACAGAACTAGCTTCTGAAGTAAAGGAAATAAAATGAGACAGAAAAATTAAAAGGCATTATGCCGAAGAAACATTTAGCTCACACTGTTAGATACAGAAGAATTTCTTACTACGAGGCACACAACTAGCTTCTCAACAAGGCAATGTCATAAGTGAAAAAAGAACAGGGGAAGAAGGATACAAGGGGGGAAAAAAGAGACTGTTTCTTTCTGATTAACACCAAAAACATTACAACTCCAAATGAAGGGTAATATGTAGATCCCAGTGCACAGTAAATGTATGTAGATCCCAGTGCACAGTAAATGTATGTAGATCCCAGTGCACAGTAAATGTATGTAGATCCCAGTGCACAGTAAATGTATAATCAGGAAAACATGTGTAAGAACCAGATCTTCTATTAACAGCTGTGTCTATAAACAGCAAGCTGTGAGTTTCATTTTTCTATTACTCCTTATATAAACACAAGGAGCAATCAGATAGATATGCTCATTCCTGGAAAACAGCTATGCCTGCCACTGTACCACCAATGTGCCACAAGATATGCCCATTCTTAGTACTACTCAACTATAAAAAAAGCTTAGAGTACAAAGTCTATTTGCAATCAGAAAGTATAATCCTATGTGAATTTTATAAAGCTTAATACTTTCGGTTTTAGATGATTCAATGTATCACCCAAAGAATATTAAAACAGCTATACAAGGAGCAAAGCATTTATGTCAATAGCTTCAATAACCTTAAGTATTTGTGTAGTACAGTATAATATATATACAAGTACCTATGCATATTATATGTATCATACTGTACTACAGAAAAAGAACAGCTAGTAGCAACTTATTATATATGCAATATTAATCTTAGTACCATGTATCTATTTAGGCACTGTATTTACATCATAGAATCCCATCATAGACATTTTATACACTGTATGCTCACCTCTGCTGTCATTCTGGCAAATAAGTCAGGAGGAATATTCCCACACAGCACATTTTTCCTTAAATTTGGATTCTTCGTATCTTTAAGATTTGATATTCTGCTTCGTACTCTATTTTTATATTTCATGTCTGTATTTCTTATTTCTTGATATATAGGTACTTGGTTGTTATGGAAAAAATTAAGTTATATTTCTTTTTCTTTTTAGCCAAAGAAAGAATTCCTGAAATTTCTAAGCAATGCAAAACAACTGTTTCCAATTTAAGTCAAAAAGCAAAGTACTGTTTCTCTCTGATTCTGTGATCTGTAACTGGTAACTTGTAGTGGTAATGCCTGTGTGCTATGGATGGGCAATGCTTTCCTCTTAATCTTTAATGCCAGAGGCATGTAAATCAACAATGTATGCAAAATAACTCAGGTACTGAGTCCCAAGTAGGCCAATTTTTGGAAAAGAGCTTATACAAGCTTTAACATGCCTAAATCTTAATTCCATTAACTATCCTGAGAAGAGGCCATTCAGGAGGAACTTGAAAGTTCATTTCCTCCTCTGGGTCAGCAAGCAGATAGTTCCTCTCTAGAGAATGTTAGGCCGTAGAAGAGGCTAAGCTGGAGAAGCTGCATTCCCAGTAAGGGCACTTCCTAAAGAAGGTTAGTGTCATGCCACACCATCTCTTAAAACATTTTGCACTCCCCTCCGTACATGCATTACCCATTTCCCAGAGCTTTCTCTATGGTACCCAGTATGAACACGCTTCCCTTTAAGACAACGAGCTTGGGAGTTTGTACATGCTCGGCTGAAGTATCCCTGCTTAAGAAATCTTGATATTTATGTGTGTACTTCCCTGACTCTTTGTACAACTTAAAAGTAGATGCTACATTCTCAATTTGCAAGATAGAAAAAAATTTCATCAGCGTTGACAGGTTTACCTATGAGTAAAGGAAAAATCAGAAAAAACTGGCGTGAATGCTCCTCTCTTTTCTGGTGAAAATAGTATGATGAAGAAAGTAACTGAAATATAAACCTTGCAACTTTACATCAGAAGAAAAAATTACAATCAACCTAGTAGATTACTCCAAATAATCTTCTGCTCAAACGATAATGAATATTCACATAAAGGATATCTTCCTCAATCTGAGATCCTAGTTCTTCCTCATCAGCTCCAATTGCAATGTAGTCATCTAAAAACAGGCATAAAGAGTCACCAAGTTATTATAACATATTAAAATAAAATTCTAGTACAGGGTAAATAAACGGCACTCCTAGTTCTTCAACCCCATTTGCCTCATAAGCAATCAGTTTAGTTTCGTGAGGATCTGGTCTCTTAGTACCCACTAGCCTCCTCCTGTGGGATTCACCTAATAATGTCCACAGTGCTCCTGCATTGATGACTCCTTTTCCCTCAGGAGTGGGGTAGTAATTCATCTATCAGGCAATTCCTCATTTCACAATTCCATAAATTCTGGCTGTTCCAGCAGAGAGTAGAGAAAGTTATAGAAAGAACTGTCTTGTCTCGTGTGACTCAGGCTTCCATGCAAAGAAACCATTCGTTTCATCTGCCAATCACATACATGGACACACTCAGAAGAATCCTATGTACATATTCAAAAGGATAGAGGGAAACAAATGGAAACTAGAGAGAAAAAAGAAAAAATATATAGAGACAATAAGGAACTCAAAGTAGAAAGGGCAGAGTAAGCAGAAAAACAGGCCAAACTACCACAGTTCTGAATAACAGAAAAGAAAATGTATGACTCTGTATCCAATAAGCTTTATTTCCATATACATATACTTGTTCTGTTTTTAAACTGGCACATATAAATTGTACATATTTATGGGGTTCTATGCTGTATTTTACTCTATGTGACACTCTAAAGCCAAAATTTTACATTCTCAGACTAGACAGATTCAAACTAAATTAAATTCCCATATAAAAATCAAGATGACTTTTCCACCGTAAAAAGTGGAAAAATGAAATCACAAATATAAAACATATTATATCATACATTTAGCATTTGTTAACTCTTAATCTAGAAGCAAAATAAAGCAGCCAGCACAAAAGGGAAATGAGAAAGTTGTCTACGAAAAGTTCAAATTAATATGTATGAGGAAAAACATCCATTTATTAAAAAATAGCTGCTCCATGGTATGACACAGTAATAAGCCGGGGCGCTAGTAACAAGCGTCAAGCAGAACTCTTCCTCCCCACTTCTGGAACCCACTGTCAGCCACAGCTTCTTCCCAAGCTAAGCTGAGAGTGGGGAGCGATCAGGAGTCTCTAGAGGTGGCACTGGCCCTGGTAGTGGCTAACCACTAAAACAACACACACTAAACTTACCTCCAGTTCGGAGAGCAGCAGCAAGCATTTCCCTACACTTCAGCCGCACAGAATCGGAAGTGCTTGGTGCTCGAGGAAAAGTTGAAACATAAGTGTCTCGAGCATTTGTCTCCTCCTTTCTGCTGCTTACATTGCCACTGGAACTACTAAAACACACATACACACCACAAAAGGAAATCAGGAAAAAACTTCTTAAGTTACAGCATTGCTATCGTTCTCTGAACAACAATTTTGGGCTAGGTGAGATAAAACTAGTGCCTCTTACATAAGGAAAGAAAAAGTTGCCTGCATACAGGTTAAAAACAAATTAACAAAAGTTATTAAGCTTAGTAAAGATAAAAGAGACAGTTTCATGTATTTTATTAAACACTAGCTATTTTACATTGATTGTTCTTTCAATCATGACACATTACTTTAATAGAGAAAATACAGATTATATAGCTTGTTATAATTCTAAAAAAGCAAGAATCTTGGTTTGAGAGAAAGAGTTAAGGGGTGGGACCAGAGAACATGGCAATGCTACCAAAATTAGAAGGAGGGAAAAAAGCCTTGTAAACTTTTATTGCAGTTAGATAACAGGTTTCTTTTTTTCCACTATTTTTATTAATATACAACTGTAATACATAGTATTTACAATGAATTTGGGTGTTTCCTACACCCAAATCACATCGACTTTACAATCCCTTCCCATTTTCTACCCTCCCGCCTCCTCCCTATTCCTTCCCCCAACTCCGGCTATCAATTCATGTGGTTCCAAAGAATGTCTGTGTTCTGGATTTTCCAAGTCACAGAAACTATACAGTACTTAACATATTAATCTTCCGCACCTAAGTCATTTCACTTAAGTCACCATTCTAACTCAGCTTCCTATTCCTCGAATGGGTCGCAGTAGTTAAATCTTGATGCCACTTCTTTGAATCCAACCAATCCCTTTAAAATGAGATATTTACCAAAAGTTTTTTTTTCTATATTTTGCTATATCTTTGTTGCTATTCTTAAACCCGGCCTTACCCACCAGTTCACATTAGAAAATAACTACAAGCATGTAGTTCAAAAGACTAGTAAATTGGGAAAGAAGAAGGAAAAAAAGTTAAATTTCAAATGCCTTAGCTGAATACTGGAAGGTACAATATTTGTACATTCACAGGGTTATCTTTACATCAATCAGTTTTCTTATGATAAATTTTCATCAGTGACCCAGTAAGTGAATTGCTACAATAAAACAAAGTTAAAACTATATCACATTGCTACATTAAATGAACTTAAATTCATACCACATAAATATAAAGTAACAGACATGAAGGCAAACTTAGTTATTTCAGAATTTTTAAACTTTCATAACTTATTTACTCATATTTCACTGATTACTAACATACTTTTTTCTAAGCTCATTCTCCTCCAGCTGTTGTCAATTTTCCTCTGAGGTCATTGGTGTTGCTGGCCGCCCTTTCACTTTCTAAGTTTTCTTTAAGTATTCTCTGCAATACTGGCTCAGTGGCTGCAAATTCCTTTAAGCTTTCTATAGGAAAGTTTTAAGTTCTCCCTTTAAATTAAAAGATAATTTTGCTGGATATAGCAGTCTTAGTTGGCATTTATGTTCTTTTAGTGCTTGGATGATATTGCTCCATGATGTCCTGGCTTTTACAGTCTAGATTGAGAAGCCTGCAGTTATCCTGATGGGCTCATCTTTGTAGGTCACCTTCTATTTTTCTCTTACCGCTTTTAGTATTTTCTCTTTGTGTTGGCTTTCTAGAATTATAATTATGATGTGTCGTGATGAGGATCTCTTCTGATCAAAGTTGTTTGGTGTTCTATATGCCTGCAATAGCTCCATGTTCATTTCTTTTTCTTAGATTTGGGAAATTTTCTTCCAGTATTTCATTAAACATGTCCTTTAAGCCTTTTGTTTTGTCCTCAGTCTTCTCCTGGACTCCCATAATTCTGAGGTTGTTTCTTCTTGAATCATCTATCAGCCTTTGTAATGATTCGCTTTCTTTCTTATTTACTTTGTGTTCTTCATGGCCTGTATATTGCAGCTCAGTCACTTTATTTTCTTGGTCTGACACTCTATTCTGAAGTTGTTTAAAGTGGTTGGTTATTATTTTCTCCGTGTTTTTCATTTCCTGAATATCTGCACTCAATTTTTCTATATCTCTGTTGTGTTCTTCTCTAATTTCTTCTTATGTCTTCATTATCTTCTGGTATATTTCTTCTTTGGTCTCCTCTAATTGCTTTTCAAAGATTGTTCTTTGCTTAGCTATGTGTTGGTATAGCTCTTGCGCTGTCTGTTTTATTTCCTGCTTTAATTCCTGCTTTAATTCACTGAATATCTGGGCCCAGCAGTTACCATCCTTATTGCCATTTTCATCTTTGGATTCTGCATTTTCAGTATTCCTGGTGTCATCTTCTGGGATGTCAGGTCTTTTGGTAGGAGATTTGTAACCACATTTACCCATTTTTTCTTTGGTCTCCTCTAACTGCTTTTCAAGGCTTGCTTTTTGCTTAGCTATGTATTGGTGTAGCTCTTGTGCTATCATATCCATTTCCTGCTTTAATTCCTGCTTTAATTCACTGACTATCTGGGTCCAGAAGTTACTATCATTTTTTGCCATTTTCATCCTTGGATTCTGCAATTTTAGTATCCCTGGTATCATCTTCTGGGGTGTCAGGTCTTTTTGTAGGAGATTTGTTACATTTCCCCATGGTTCTGCTACCTCTGGCTTCTCTGGTGCGCAGGAAAGAAGAGTTTGGTGAAGGCCCAGTCCTAGATGCCTCTAGAATCCTTTGGCCCAAGAGACAGACAGGGCAATGGAATTCCTGGTACTAGATGCCTCTGGGGCTTAGGATTGACAGGGTGATGTAATTCCCTGGAAGCCTCTGGCTCATGGGATGGACGGGCGATGGACTTCCGTGTCCTAGATACCTCTGGAGTGTGGGGCAGTGGTGAACTGGAAGCATCTGGCACGTGCTGGAGGAATGGGGCAATGATACCCCTTTTGAGGTGTCTTGTTCCCCCCATCCACTCAGCACAGCTCTCCTCTGTCTGTCCTGGCTTCCCTCCCCAGAGCGGGGCTCTCCACCCTCGGAGCAGAGGCATCCTGAGCTGTTCAGGGGATCAGCAGCCTTTCCCCCTCTTTTCTTCTCTCTCTGCTGCTTGTGCCAGTTTTTTCCCAGGCACTGTTTAAGGGTGACCCCAAAGCCCTGGTATGCTCTTCTGAGCTTTCTTTAACCCTAAAGGGCTCAGTCTCAGGATTTTTTTTCCCCTTCTATTTAAAATACCTCCTGCTGATGTCACTGCCTGAGAAGGCTGCTGAGCCCTGTTTCTGATCTGGGATCCCGGGGCCTTTTCTAGGAGGAGCGTACGCTGCGTCTGTAGTACCCACTACCCACGGGTTAGAGTTTTGGAGGCTGGGGCCGCCAGCTGCTGACAATTCCCACTTCTCCGGATCTGCGCTTACCTCGGGCTGAGGTTCTGGCTTCCTGGCCTTCCTCTGTCTGATCTGTGGGTGCCAGTAGCTTGGGGCCACAACAAGTCGGCTCCTTTTGTCCTCCTCTTCTTATGTGACTTCAGGATTTCTGACCCACCCGCAGCCTCCTATCTGTTGTTGGGGTGCACCGTCCTCTCCCAGATCCATCACATGTCCCAGGCCCACGTGAGCTTCCCTCTGTCCGCAGCTGCCTGCGGCTCCAGCCGTTTGCAGCCAGCTATGGCGGCTTCCTGGGCCATGGGGATTTTTTGTCTCTGCTTTCCTCTGGTCTCCTTTCAGTTGTTGGGGATGCTCCTCTCTTTCCTAGCTACACCCAACACACATTTTCTAACTAATTTCTCGACTTTTTACGTGGGTCGATGAGGAGACATTGTGTAGCGCTGCTACTCAACCCCCATCTTGACCGGAAACCTGCTAGATAACAGGTGTCTAAAGAGGCAAACGTGTACTCAAGAGGAGAAAGTCATATGTAAAGTCTTGAGACTACAAAAAGGTTTTTTTCTCCTCAGAAACATTCATTCAATCTGGATGTCAAGACAGATTCATTCATAATTTTCTAGTTAACTTAATAATATTAATTGCATCTCATTAATTTCTTGTACTGGATTTTCACCAAAGTTAGTTCTGTCCAAAGTACTCTTCTGACTAGTTTCAATTAAGTTTTATCACCTTAAAGATATCCATGAAAAACCTTTCAAAGATGGAGTAAATGGTTCCCCTTCCATAGATTTAACTTGCTGCAAGGATATGCCTCCTTACTTCTAAAATATAACCACTGTTAAATTTCAAAATAGGTTTAGTGCAGACATGATGGTCATTTCTGCCTCTAACTTTAGTCAGATCTTCCTGAAGTATTTTTTTATGTTCCCCTGTACTCACAAAGTACTGTCTACTTAGGTTTGGAAATAGCTTTTCATACAGTATCCTCTACCAAACAGTATTTCTCAAGAGCAAAATCTTGAATTTAATCCTCTTCATATTTTTAATATGTAGCACAACAGTTGTCAGTAGTAAGTAAATGAACAAGCCAATATCTTTAAAAAAAAATCCACCTTTTAAACGCTTTAACTGCTTTACCTTTCTGTGCCTATAGCCAACGTCTAGCTCACCCACTGGAAAACACCTGAGTGGACTGATGGAACCTTTTCTCACTAACTTCACTACTGCTAGTTCTAACTCTTGCATTCTGGTATCTCTGTCTGTTTCAACATATAAGCTTTTCAATTTCTTGCAACCAAAGTGTAAAATCCTGCTCAGCTGCAAGTCATTCAGATGCAAGTCATCTTTCTTTAGATGATACTTCAAGCTTGTGTATCCAACTCTCTACTAGTAACTTCCAGGTATGTGCACATACATATATGTATGCAGACAGATAACAACCACTGGCTTTATCAGACTTCAAACAATTCTACAGATTCTCAGATAAGGTGCATGCTTAAACTTCCAAGTGTGTAAAACTGTACTAAGAATTTACTTGTCCTTCAATATTTACCTAAAATATTTACCTATACTTTATATGTTCAAGACATTAACCCATTGATTCTGAATGAAACACAGTTTGAAAGCATGTTTAGAAATGCATTAAGTTATGGCCTATATTTCTAAAAGTACCAAGATCATGAAAGTGCAAACTAAGAAACCATTCCAGTTAAAGAAAACTAAATATATGTGACAATTAAATGCAACATGTGATCTTGTGTGTTATTTTGGAAAAATATTTTTCCTTTGAATAAATTGGGAGAACTGCATATATAAAGTTTGTAATGTAAGGTTTGTAATTAGCGAAATGTTCTATCAATGTTTTCTGATATTGATAGCTATACGATAGCTACATGTAAAAGAACACACTTGTACTTAGACCTAACATGCACTGAGGTATTTGGGGATATACTGAGAATAAAGTCTGCAATCAATCTTATCTGATTCCAAATAAATTAGTTTATGTGCATACACATACAAGCATATAATAGGAACACTTGGGTAGAGAGCTTATGGGAGTTCTCTTGCACCAGTTTCAGTTTTATAAAAGTTTAAACTTATCTCAAATTAAAAGAAGAAAAAACTGCATAAATTTTATTAAAAACTACTGGGTTTACCCACCCCTCTTTTATTTTTGGCGCTAGGGAACGAACCCAGGGCCTTACATTGATAGGCAAGCACTCTACCACTGAGCTATTACTCCAGGCCACTGGTTTACCTCTTTTAGCATCAAATATAGTTAATACTAATAATACATAAAATAATTGCATATAGGACAAAAGAATGAGGGCTCTATGATTATTCTGGGGAAAACTCAGAAACAGTTAAAATAAGTAGTAGCCTTAATGTCTGGGGTACCTCTAAGGTCCTAAATGGGTCACATAGTAATCTAAAGTTCAGGGACAGAACTGTTTGGAAGCAACTGCTATTGAGCAGGACTTTAAAAAGTAGGTACCTCTTAGTGCCTGAAGAACTTGTTGGATGCAAAATTCTGCCCCCCACCCCCAATTCTCCTTCAGTAGTTCTAGGGTAGGGCTTGAGCATTTACATTTCTAACAAGGTATCAAGCTTCCTGCCCTTTTACAGACTGCAGTTTAAGAACCACTGCTCTAAGTTAATGCCAAATGCTAAACTATTAGCCAGCCAGATGGCTCAGGCCTATAATCCTAGCTCTGAGAGGCTGAGGCAGGAAGACAGCAAGTGTGAGCCCAGTCTGGGAAAATTGGTAAGAACATGACTCAAAAACCAAAAAAAAAAAAAAAAAAAAAAAAAAAAAAAAAAAAAAAAAAAAAAAAAAAAAAAAAAAAAAAAAAACAGCTGGGGACACAGCTCAGTGTGAAGGCCCTGAGCTCCGTCCCTAGGATCACATACACACAAAAGGAAAACAGCTAACTTCTGAAGCATTAAAGAATTACTACTTATTACACTTATATATGGTGCATACACACACACACACACACACACACACACACACACACACACACACACACATGGCAGCATGTGAATACAGCACAGTTCATGGTACCTGACAGCTAAGAATCAAGACAGATACCTTATAGAAGCTGAGGAACAATTTGAAAACTTCACTGCAAAACTTTTACATTTTAAATACCTACAATAAACCTGAAAGGAAAAAGAAATGAAAGGAAGAAAATAAAAATGAAATCTAAAAAAGAAATGTGATAAACAAGGAAATAACCATTTGAATATTAATCAATACCTTTATTATGAATTCTATTAGTACCTATCCCAGCAATTTCATTCAATCAAATTTAGTGAGTACAACACGAATGGTATCTATTGATGCAGTCTTTTCCTTTAAATTTGCAGAAAATCTTACTAAAGCCATAGACTAGTTGAGTATAAGAATATACTAGTTCCATTTGATTGGAAAAGTGAAAGAAAAATATAGATACATTCATGACCAGAGGTCATAAGGAAGGGATAAGAGCCAGTAAAGTGGACTTCAAGTGAATTTCCATAAAGTCAAATACCTTTCTTCTCTTGCTTCTGGGCTATTCTGTGATGTAATTGCAGGTTCTTTTTTCTTTTCTTCTGGATCTTTATCAGTTGATGGCCCATCTGAAAACATAGGCAATAGCTAAACTGTTACCATTTGATTAAAAATAACCTGACATACCATTTATTAAAAGGCTATTTTTTGTATTTAAAAACACTAAAATCTGAAGTTTCCTACAAGTAAATAAAGTTTATGCATATTTTATCAGCATATTACTTTGGTATTTATCATAATGCACAACAGTCAGTTAACACCACTAACTAAATTCTTTCCAAAGAAACTACAAATTCATATACCAATGGGAATGTAAAAGTTTAGGAGGAATGTGTAGTACAGAAATTACAGAAGAAAAGAATATAAAAAATGAGCTCTGTCATTGTAAAAATGAAAGTGAAGTGCAACACAGAGCAATACAACATGTATGTGTATGTTTGTGTGTGTGTGTGTGTGTGTGTGTGAGAGAGAAAGAGAAGAGAGACAGAGAAAGAGAGAGAGGGAGAGAGGGAGAGGGAGAGAGAGGGAGGGAGGGAGAGAGAGAGAGAGAGAGAGGGAGAGAGAGAGAGAGAGAGAGAGAGAGAGAATATATTTTGAGACAGGGTCTCTCCCTGTAGTCCAGGCTGGTTTTGAGCTCACTATGTAGCCCAGACTGGCCTTAAATCATAGAAATCAATTTAGGCACTTAGCAGCTGAATTGCCGAACTATTCCTCTAGCCAGAGCAACACTATTTTAATAATTTTTCATAATTTAAAAAATTTATGGTGTTACCCAAAAATATACCTATTTCCAATACAGTAAATAAAGAACATTTTCATAGAAAAAGATCAAGATTAGTAAGATCTGCCTATGACCTCCACCAACTTAAATGGTCTGTAAAATAATACACAATATACAAATTTAAGACTTAATGAGGGATTTCCGGTTAGGACAGCAGCTGAGTAACAGCACTGCACAATGATTCCTCATGAACTCACTTAGAAAGTTGAGAATATAGTCAAAACCCGTTTGTTCAATGTAACTAGGACAAGGAGGCGCACAGTAACAATTGAGAGGAGGCCACAGGAAGGTCAGAAAAGCTGAAAACACATGCAAGCGGAGGTAAAAAACAGCCCAGAAAGCAGTCCCAAGCTGGCTGTGAACAGCGGGGAGTTGCCACACCCACCAGAACCTCTTACCCAGTTAAGCATGGGTTGGGATTAGTGGGAACTGACAATAGCTGGTAGCCCAGCTTCCAAAAAATAAGCCTGTGTGTAATGCATACTACAAATGTAATGAGCTCTCCCCTGAGAAATTAATTTTCAGGTACAAGAAGTTTATAGATCAAATAACTTCAACCTGCAATGAGACTTGCTACAACACATAATCAAAACCTCAGAAATATAAAATAGAGAATATTAAAAGCATCAAGAGAAAAACAGGCATTATTCTACCTATGCAAATCTATTCAAATTAATACAGATTTCTCAGTGCAATCTTTAAAGGCCAGGAGAGCCTGGAGCGAAATCTTCCAAGCTTTAAAAGGCATCAACTATCAACTCAGGTTGTTGTATACAGCAAAATTATCCCTGAAAACTGAAGAAGTAAAAATTATTCATGATCAAGAATTCCTAAAATAATATGCAACGACTAGCCCAACATTGCAGAAAATACTTGAAGGAATCTTTGAGAGAGACAGAGAGACAAGCAGCACCAAAGAACACGGAGGAAAGGAAACATCTAAAGAGATTGGTATTTGTACCATTTGATTGGTGTCCTACTACATCAGTTCCAGCTTTTTCATGAAAATCTGTGAAACCTCCCCCATAATTATTATTTTAGTAGTATACTAGTTTTCAAATCATAATAATTATATTCAACATGGGAAATTGGTATGAAATCTTTTAAAAGTATGTATACATGAATTTCTGGATGAGCAGGTAGATAAAATGATAAACCAAATCTGGCAAAATGTTAGTAATAATTAGTGTAATATGAGCAAATAATTTATGAAAGTTAAACAAAATCCTGAAATAACTAAGTATGCCATTATATCTATCGCATATGTGTAATTTACTCTTGTGATATAAACATAAGTTCATTTAACGTAGCAATTCACTTATTTGGTCATGATGTAAGTTTATCCTAAGAAAACTAACTGATGTAATGATAACTTGAATGTCTTTTGAATGTACAAAGATTTATCTTTCAGTGCTCAGCTAAGAAATCTGAAATTTAACTTCTCTCTTTTTCTTTCTCATATTTTCTAGCCTTATGAATTTCATTCTTATAGTTCTTTTATTATATGGACTAGTGGAGGAGGCCATGTTAAAGACTCTCCACAAAGATATAGTAAGATACAAAAGAAAAAAGAATTTTTAGCAAATCGTCCCAACAAAGGGCTCTGCTGGACCCAGAGAAAAGGCATCAAGATATGGCCAGTGCAGCTCATTCTGGAGGTGGGAAATATGAGTTCTTATTACTTTTGCATATTTTCTATATGTTAAAAAAATTATTCACACTGAACCCTCCCTCAAGAAAAGTGAGGGGTAGGGTAGGACAAGAAGGGTGATGAGAGGAAGGTTTAATGTATACTATGTACATGTATGAATCTGCCAAAAGAAACCGACTAATATGTACAACCAACATGGCATGCACTAGTAACAAATGATAATGAAAAGAAAAATTATTCCAAAAACCATTTCAAAATGTATGTACCACCTTTCTCTTTTAAGAAAATTATTCGTAGGGCTGGAGGAATGGCTCAGCGATTAAAGCACTTGCTTGGCAAGTGGTAAGTACCCAAGTTCGACTCCCCAGCACCACATAAACTGGGCATGGTGGCACACGTAATCCCAGCACACTGAAGGCTTAGACGAGAGGATTGCGGTGAGTGCAAGGCATGTCTGGGCTCCATCTTGAGTTCAGGACCAGCCTGGGCTACAAAGGAAGACCCTGTCTCTAAAAAAAAAAAAAAAAGAAAGAAAGAAAAAATAAAGAAAAGAAAAAACTTTTTCTTAAAGAGTTTATACAGGTTAAACACTGAAAAAATAGGTATAGAAGGGCCCTATCTAAAACTCACAGAAACCATATATGCCAAGCCTACTGCAAATATCATAGTAAATGGAGAAAAACTGAAATCGTTTCCTCTCAAATCAGGAATAAGACAAAGCTGCCCACTCTCACCATTCTTATTCAACATAGTTGTTGAAACACTTGCCATAGCAATCAGACAAGAAAATGAAATAAAGGGAATCTGCATTGGAAAGGAGGAGGTCAAACTTTCCTTATTTGCAGATGATATGATTATCTACACAGAAGATCCTAAAAACTCCACTACAAAACTTCTGAAAATAATAAAAAAAATTTAGCCAAGTCACAGGCTATAAAATTAACACTAAAAAATCAATAGCTTTTCTTTACGCTAACAATGAACTTACAGAACAAGAACTCAGAGAAACAATGCCATTCTCAATAGCTCAGCAAAAAATTAAATACCTAGGAGTACAGCTAACAAAGGAAGTGAAGGACTTATATAAAGAAAACTACATTACATTGAAGAAAGAAGTTATAGGAGACATTAGAAAATAGAAAGGCATCCCCATAAATATAGTCAAAATCACTACACTACCTAATCTGATATATAGATTCAATGCAATTCCTATCAAAATACCTACAAATTTCTTCAAAGAACTTGAAACAACAATTTTTAAATACATTTGGAACCACAAGAGACCAAGAATAGCCAAAGCAATCCTGAGCAACAAGACCAAGGCAGGAGGCATTACAATACCAGACATCAGGCTCTACTATAAAGCAATAGTTGTAAAAAACAATTTGGTACTGGCACAAAAATAGATAGACCAGTGGAACCTAACTGAAGACGCAAAGACAAACCCAAATACCCTCAATCACTTAATCTTCAACAAAGGGGCCAAATGCATACAATGGAAAAAGGACAGCCTGTTCAACAAATGGTGTGGTGAAAACTGGACATTCACATGCAGAAGAATGAACAGTCACACACCTGTCACCACACACCAAAATCAAATCAAAGTAGATCAAAGATCTAGACATTAAAAGTGAAACACTGAACCTCCTAGAAGACAAATTAGGCAAATATCTAAAAGACATAGGTGGTAGGCAAAGACTTCCTTGACAAGACACCAAGAGCAGAAGAAATTATCCCCATTATTAACAAATGGGGTCTTGTTAAATTAAAAAGCTTCTGCACAGCAAAGGAAACTATCAACAGTGTAAAAAGAGAACCAAAAGACTGGGAAAAATTATTCACCACCAACAACTCAGATAGGAAGCTCATAACTACAATATACAGGGAGCTGAAGAAAAGTAAGCCTACCAAAATAAAGGATCCTATTGAAAAGTGGGCAAATGAAATGAAGAGGCAGTTCACTCAGGAAGAAGTACAAGGGGCCAGTAGATACATGAGAAGTTGTTCAACATCTCTAGCCATAAGAGAGATGTAAATCAAAGCAACGCTAAGATACCATCTCACGCCAGAGCGAATGGCTTATATCAACAAGTCAAATAGTAATCAGTGCTGGCGAGGCTGTGGGGAAAAAGGAACCCTCCTGCGGTTGTGGGGAAAAAGGAACCCTCCTGCGGTTGTGGGGAAAAAGGAACCCTCCTGCACCGCTGGTGGGAATGTAAATTCGTACAACCACTTTGGAAAGCAGTATGGAGATCTCTCAAAAGATTAGAAATAAACATCCCCTTCAATCCAGTGACACCCCTCTTGGGATTATATCCAAAAGAGGCCAAAACAACACATAACAGAGACATATGCATACCCCTGTTCATAAGCAGCACAAGTAACAATAGCTAGAATGTGGAAGTCACCAAAATACCCATCAACAGACCAGTGGATACACAAATTGTGGTATTTATACACAATGGAATAATATGCATCTATAATGTTCAACAGCGTGGAGGCTTTCGCAGGGAAATGGAAGAAGCTTGAGAACATCATGCTTAGTAAAGTGAGTCAGAAACAGAAGGTGAAACATCGAATGGTCTCTCTGATATGAGAGTCCCAGAGCACAACTCTTATGGAACTTAAAACAGAAAACAAAGTGAAACAGGGGGGTAGGGTGGGAGGAGGGAGGGAGGGAGGGGAGGGGAGAGGGAGGGAGGGGAGGGGAGAGGGAGGGACACAAGGAGAGTGGGAAAGTCTTTGTCATCTTGACAAGATACTATGTGCACAAAATTCTCAACTTCATTGTAAACCTTAAATCTTGCACTAATACATATCAATAAAATGGGGAAAAAAGTTTATACAGGTTAAGTACTGAAAGGCAAAAAAGTTTAATTTACTAATCTAAAAAGCAACTTTTAAGGAAGTTATTCTTTTTACATCTATTATGAAGCACTGATTTCACTGAGTACATTAAAAAAATAACAAATCAGAATGTCATATATATTACGTAAGGGAAAATCAGTTATACCTAGTAACTTCTTCCAGGACTTGATGAGAGACTTTGCTAAAGATGTAACTTCTTCATCTGTACTCTGCTTGCGAATAGCATTAACTGACATTCCGATTCTTGTGGACTGCAAGGCAACAACAAAAATGGGTACGTCCCTTTTATTTCAAACAATTTAGTATTTCACATTCTTCTTTCCTGATTCTTGTTTCTACTTTAGAATAAATAAAACTTCGATTATTTGAATTTTTATAATAACATACTATATACTTAAGATGCCTAGATATTCAGGTTACATAGTGGAGTCAATAGTGTTCAACCACGTGTGCTACTGTGGCAACACTGGTCAACTGGTGAAATAAAAACAGTCTTTCCACAGGAGAGAAGGAAGGATAAGATACAAAACTTACCTGTTTACAAAGGAAGCTGAAGGTCATGTCTATATTCATCTGTGTTACTACACATTCTTCTAAATGTACTACTAAACAGACTCTGCTACAACTTATGAAACAATCCAAATATGTACTACATATGGAGGTTTAAAAGCATCATGGTAGCATAAAGCACATGATTAACAGATATTAAAATGGGCTTCACACAATGTAGATAAAACTTACCATACAGAAATACTATGTGCCCAAGATTATACTGAGAGAATTCAGCTTCCTAAACCCCCTTCAAAGTTGAGGCCATTATCACTATTTTTAAAAATGAAGAAAGTTACATTCCAATGGATAACCTGCCCAATATTATACCATTACTAACTGGCAAGGCCAGGATTTAATCTAGGTTTGTCCACCTCAAAGTCAACGCTCTTTGAAACTCATGAATGGCTTTCAAATTGTACTCAAAAGAACACAAAACTATAGCAGTGTAATTATGGATGATAAAGTCTCTTAAATGGTAAATTATTTACTAAGCTTAAGTTATTAGGAGACAACCTTTCCAAACATGATATATGAGGGAAAACAACAAAAGAAATTCTTAGTGGCTAAAAAAGACATAGAACACTTGCTGCAAGCTTTGAGGCAGAAAAGTAAATGTGTACTAATGGTTTCCTTTTAAATTATTCAACTCTTAGTGAAAAAGATTCAGACAGAAGTTTTGTTTAAGAATTTAGCATGTATGGTTGGCTACTGTCCTGTGTCACATCTCCTAGAAAGCTGGGTAAAGCAGTAAGGTTCAACAATAGAAAACTGAAGGGTAACCTGCAATTTTAAAGCCCCAAATGGCTAGGGAAGCAAGTCTTCTAGAAGAAAACTGTTATTTTCTGAGAGGGTGTAGAAAATAATTTGAAGTGCTAATGTAGTTCTGAAGCTTAGAACTGACAATTTGGCAAAGAAAATGGCATTTTAAGAGGGGCCTGCAGGAGAATACAGCTTTAGGAAGATGAACAATTTGTATACTGTTGGGTGACTGTTTTTAATCACACAATGTTTTCATTATTAAAATCAGGTGATTTCTTCACCTCAGAGAAGCCATACTGGAAATATTGTTACTTGTAATTAAAAAATGCTTACCTAAAGAAGAAACTGTCTGGTCAATATAAGAAATGAAGTTACTGATGTAGAATGAAAAAGAAAAGGGTGGAGTTGTATTTCTTTTTCCTTTAGGGCATACTCTGGGGAGAATGAAAAAAAGTAGAAAGAGGGAAGAATTAGGAAGTCAATTCCAGATCTGGATTTGCCTCTACCAACTCTTTAGACTCTCTGGATTCTTCCTAAAATTGGTAGGTTAAGATTTACAAGATGTATAGGTAGGTTTGTATGAATAAAAGTTTCTGTGCAGAAGTAATGTCAGAAATTGTAGGGCTAAATAGCTTTCTTGACTGCATGACTAATGAAAGTTTCAAGAAGAAAAGCTATAAACTATGACATTCTAGCAGAAAAAGCATGTGTTCTGTAGAACATCAGATAAACAGAATGACTTCATTTTGAGAAGGTGGAGAGTATAGTACATCGAGAAGACTTAGAGGGTTGGCTGCACATTGATAGCAAAGCAGAAAGAAACGAGCACTGAAATCAAGTAATGTGAACATTATAAAAACAAGCAGACTGATGTACTCCAGAAGAAAAATCTTGTTGATCACTCTTGAGTTTCTGCCATGATTTAAAGATAACTACTAAGTTGAAAGGCAAAAAGCACTAGTTACTAGATAGCTACTACAAAAGATTGTTGCTGCCAGTCCAAGTGGCACAGGCCTGTAATTCCAGTACTCTGGGAGGCTAAGGCAGGAGGATCACAAGTTCAAACTCAGACCAAGCAACTCAGTTATACACTGTCTCAAAATCTAAAAATGGGCTTGGCATTTACCTCAGTGTGAAGGTACTGAGACTGATCTGCAGTACCACACACACACAAAAAAGAAATGCTGAAAAATTAAAAATGAACTAGCTAAAAGTGGAAGGATATCCTATTCAGAGATTGGAAGACTTGGGGCTGGAGGAACAGCACAGCAGTTAAAGTGCTTGTCTAACAAGCTCAAGGCCCTGGGTTCATTCCCCAGTACCACATAAACCAGGTGTGGTGATACACACCTGTAATCCCAGCACTCAGGAGGCTGAGGCAGGTGGGACTGGGATTGCCCTGAGTCCAAGGACGACCTGGGCTACACAGTAAGTTTAGGACCAACAAGGACTACAGAGTGAGACCCTGCCTCAAAAAAAAAAAAAAGGCATACTTAAATACTAAGGCTGTAATACTAATCAATTCAAACTAAAATTCAATGCCATTCATATGAAAATTCTACCTGCTTTTATTTTTTTTGCAGAAATTGGTAAACATACCCTTAAGTTCACATGGAAAAGCACAAAACCTCAAACAGCTAAACAAATTATTTGAAAGAGCAAAGTTGGCCAGGTCCAGTGGCACAAGCCTGTAATCCCAATACTCTAAGAGGCTGAAGCAGAAGTA
>PVKB01001102.1:290616-313069 GCA_004027205.1 Ctenodactylus gundi
AAAAAAAAAAAAAAAAAAAAAAAAAAAAAAAAAAAAAAAAAAAAAAAAAAAAAAAAAAAAAAAAAAAAAAAAAAAAAAAAAAAAAAGAGAGAAAGTTGAAGGACTTCAGATTCCCAATTTCAAACTATAGTATAATAGGAACACACAATTGAATATATACAAGATTCCAAACAAAAAAGGGAGGGGAGATGTGAGGGTAAGGAGGAAAGAGAGAAGCAAAATGATTAAGAAGCAATATAGATATAATATATATGCACACATTCCCCAAGCTGAATATATAAAAAATAAAGTAATAAAAATAATAATTATGGGGGAGGGAGGAGAACTAGAAAAAAATCCCAAAATTTGGCACTAGAAAAAATAAATAAAGAAGACTCAAAAAAACAAAAACCTACATTTTTCATCAATTCATTTTGGACAAAAATGCCAAGACAATTAATTCAAAGAAGACACAATTCCTGTGGCTATGTATAAGTAAAATATTCCTGTAGCTATCTTTTCCGTACTTACACATAAAAATGAACTCAAAAACATGAGTAAATCTTCATGACCTTGAATTAAGCAAGTTTCTTAAATATGACAAGTAAAGCACAGAAATCAAAACAAAAAAAGGACTACAACAAAAATTAAAACTTTTGTGCTTCAAAGACCATTATCAAGAAAGTAAAATGATAACCCAAAGAACAGGAGATAATATTTAGGCACTCTGTGTCTGCTAAGGGACCATATCACAACAGAATTGTTACAACTCAGTAACAAAGAGATCTAACAATTTAAAAATGAACAAAGGATCTGGATAGCTATTTCTCCAAATAAAATATAAAAAGGGCCAACAAACCCATTAAAAGATGCACACTACCACAACACCCTGAAGTCAATATAGAAATGGACATCAATACCACAACAAAATGTCATTTTACATCTACTAGGAGAGCTATAATCAAAGATCATAATTTTTGCCAAGGATGCAGAAAAACTAAAGTCCTCACTGTGGCTATTTGTAAACAATCTTGAAAGGTTCCTTCTTACTTTTTCATTGCTGGGGCAGAATACCTGACACACACAACTTTAGGGAGGAAAAGATTTATTTTAGCTCACAGTTTCAAAAGGTCCATTTATGAGTGGTCAGCTGGAAATGCTAGAATGGGGCCAAAGTGAGCGAGAGTGAGAGGAGACAGAGAAGCTGGACCTGGAGAGAGAGAGAGAGATCCTCACAGTGTGGCAGAAGAGAACCAAGTGTGATACAAAGGGTGGAGCTACCCTTCCAGGTCAAGCTCTAAGCATCCACACTTGTAGTCGGGCTCACCTGCCAAGAGTACACAGCACTGACAGACAGAAGAGGCTTTTGGGAAATATTCCAGAGCCAAACCACAACATTCCAACCTTGGTCCCTGAGATGGTTTGGATCTGGAGCAGCCTCCAGAAGCCTCATGTACCTATGGATACTGTATACCGGTGGGAGGTGGGGCCTGGCTGGAAGAGGCAGATGCCTGGGGCTTGACCTGGAAGGACCTGTGCTGGTTCCTCCTTACCTCTGTTCTGCCGTGATATAAGGAATTAGGTCTCCCGGAATACTAGGCCTGGCACTGGCTCTAGCTGTGGCCTCACCATGTGATTCCACCACTTTCCAGCCACCCACCTGTGAATGGACCTTCTGAACTGTAAGCTAAAATAAACTTTGCCTCCCTAATTTGTGCATATTGGGTATTGAATCACAGTGACGAAAAAGTAACTAAGACAATCCCTAAAAGACTCATGTCTGCCTCCTTACACAAAACGCATTTATCCTTCTCTAAGAGTTGCCAAAGTCTTAATAGTTCCAGCACTGTGAAGAAGTCTAAGTCCAAAATCTCCTCTGAGACTAGGCAAATTCTCAGTTGCAAGCTCCTGTCAAAGTCAGAATTAAGCACCTCCAACATACAATGGCACAGAGTACATATTCCCATCCCAAAAAGGGAGAAATAGAAGGATAAAAGGTCATTAGACCAAAACAATTTCTGAACCCAGCAGGACAAGGGTTAAATTCTGTAGTCTTGTGTCTAGCACCTAAGGCAAGGCACAAACTCCAAAGGACTTGAGTGGTCCCATTCCTACAGCATCCTCTTTGGCAGCAACCTCCATCTTACCTCCTTTAAAACTGCCTCACCCACAGCTGATAGCCTCCCTCAGAGAACGATCCATGATCCAGGCTTTGATGAATTTTTGGGGTCTCCACTACCCTTAGGCTTCTCCTTCACAACTTTACATACTGCCCTCTCAGGAGCACCCTGCAGGGCCTCCAAGGCCTTTCTCTGAAATCTGGGTGGAAGCCTCCATGAACCTGTAATTCTTGCTTTATGCAACCTTGTAAAGCCAAGACCAACTCACATGACCAAGATCTGCCACTGGCTTAAGCAGCAGCCTCACTCCCCGGAGAAGGCCCACAGAGGGTTGAGCTCTAGGTGGCTCTCTCTTTAGCCCAATAGGATGCCCTGGGGTATGTGTGTCAAAGCAAAACTCTCCAACCTTCAGTAGGTAAAGGGTGGGGTCTTGCTGACTTCTGAGATGCCCTCACAGCACCTTTTTTATATCTTGAGTGTAAGTAGTTGGTTGTGCTTTCCCTTGGCTCCTTTGCCAAACCACTGTAGGCCCTTTCCGTTTGACAAAACTGAAATTTTTTATATCATCTTTCTCTGCCATTTTCTTCCCACCTTTTATCATAGAGTTGATTAAAAACTGCAAGCAGTACCCAAGTGACAGTGTGAACACTGGCTTGCCTTGAGATTTTCCTCTACCAGATTAAGTAGTCTACTGCCCTCAGTTTCAGGCAAAATCTCTGAACAGGGCAAAAAACTGACAAACATTCTGCACACATGGTTTTTAGACCACTTGCCAATACAGTTCTCCTTTCCATCTGAAACTTTCCAAGTCTGGCCTTTCTAATCCATACTTTTATCAACATTCTGATGTTCTGAGTTCCAACCAGAATCTTTTATCATGATTGGTTCAGAGGACTCCAAGGCTTCTCTAATTCTCATCCTTAAATCTTTCTGAACTCCTCCCACAAACCAGTTCCAAAGACTTACAAGCCACATGATTATTAAGGTCACAGCAATGACCCTACTTCTCTGGTACCAATTTCTGTCTTAATTACATTTTTGTGGCCAAGAGAGAACACCCAACACACACAAATTAGGGGAGGAAAAGTTTCTTTTAGCTCACAGTTTCAGAAGGTCACAGCAGCCAGCAAAATTGGAAGGACACGGAGGAGGCAAAAGTGGACAGCTCCTCATGGCACTGTGAACAGTAACCACATCCGGTAGGAAAGGTGGAGCTACCCTTCCAGGTCAAGACACAGTACTCATAAGTACATGAGGTTTTTTGGGGCACACTCCATATCCAAATAACAACAGTAAAAGTACAGAAAAAATAAAATCCTCTCTGTGGCTACTTGTGAATAACCTTGAGAGGTCCTCAAAATGTTAGACATAGTGACTACATGAATTGGCAATTTTATTCCTGGAAAAGCATTTGTTCATACAAATCTATATTTGCACATACACAGCACTGTGATTCATAATAACCAAACTCAACCCAAATGTTAAATGACAAGTGAATAAATGTGGCATCCATGTAGTGGAATATTTACCCATAAAGAGAAATGACATTCTGATACAAACTGCCAGATGGATGTACCTTAGAAGCATGCTAAGTGAAAGAAGCCAGGCACATAAAAACACATATTGTATGACTGCATATATATGCACTCTGCAGAAGAAGCAAATCTATATTATCAGACTAGAGACCTATATCAGTGGTTGCCCAGGACAGAAAGTGAAGTACAGTTACTACTAAAAGTAGTATGAGTTTTCTTTCTGAGGTAATGAAAATGTTGTAAAATGAATCATGGTGAGGTTGGCAGAATTCTTTTGAATATGCTGAAAAAAAGACTGAACTGTATACTTTTTTTAAAGGAGTGAACTATATGGCACATGAGTTATATTTACATAAAGTTGCTAAGAAAACCAGCTGTTTACTAAGTTTCACGACGGCAGGGACTTTGCCTTATTCCCTACTATATTTATCATGTAGAATAATACCACAGACACTAAACAATTGTTAAGTGAATCTACTACATATAAAACCTTACAAAACTAGCCTAATTTACTATAATATTCACACTCCTATTTGTACTTCCTGACCTTTATCAAATAACTGATCAGCTTTCTACTCTGCCACTGCCTGCCCTCCTATTGCAAATGTCAATGTACTATTAAGTTCTCATATTGGTTTAATCATCTGTTACATCTTAACACTGTTGACCCTTCTTCTTAGAGAATCTAATCCATCCCATAATATAATACATATACTTTCCACAAAGGAAGCATGTGAAAAA
Source organism: Ctenodactylus gundi (assembly GCA_004027205.1). NCBI lineage: Eukaryota > Metazoa > Chordata > Mammalia > Rodentia > Ctenodactylidae > Ctenodactylus > Ctenodactylus gundi. The sequence continues at coordinate 294,992 of PVKB01001102.1, forward strand.
TTAAGGAAAGGTAAGTGAAAATCCTGGCCAACCTCTGCACCCACTATAACTCTACATTATCTCTCAAACACATGCTAGGACTACTAAATTGTTTTAGATGTGATTGTTCCAACACAGACCTGTCAGGATATTCCCTGCTTAGAGGGACTATACGTAAGTGGATAACAAACTATCACAAAAATGAAGTTTATTCTGAATTGATTTGAAAAGATGCTACTAATCTCTAAACAGGGACCTGACTAAAGGCATGACTTACTTAAGTCTTTGAGTCTACATTTATAGGAAGAATTCTCAACCTGTCTGTTTCTTTATGAGTTCTTTTATACTATGAATTCCTTCTTTTGACAGTCTGGTAAAATTTATGGCCCACCTTCTCAGAATGCCTTAAAATATATTAACAACTAAAGTACATAGAATTACAAAGAAAACCAATTATATGATATGTAATTATAAAATATTCCTAGTACAATAATAAAGCTACTCCATTATCAAAACATTAAATTTAGACCTAGGATAAGGTATATAGCACCACTATAATAACCAAAAATGGATTTTAATATAACTGAAGAAAAGTACCTAAAGTTAACATATGTGATTTTAGTTACGTGATAAATACTGCTAATACAACAACTGTAGCTAACTGTACACATAATTGAAAGAAATGCTCAATTTCAGTTAGACATTAGTGACTTTTCCCCAACCATGTTCACATGTCCTGTAACTCAATGAAATAGAAACATTGAAGATCATCATGAATTAATAGAGTATGACTAGTGAAAAAGGGCCATATTCAGATTAACACCTATATTTACTTTCCCCTTAAACATCTTGACTTTTTAAAAAAAGTGTTTGTTTATAAGTAATGGGAAATGAATACAGGGCCTCTGCACTGTATTATATCCCCAGACCTTTTCGGTTTTTATTTTTTAACTTGAGACAGTGTCTTGCTAAGTCACTAAAATGCCCAGGCTGGGCCTGAACTTTCAGTCCTACTGCCTCACCCTCCTAGAGTACTGCAATTACAGTCATGTACCACCATAGCTGGCTTTATGTCTTAATCTTGAGGGAACATTAAAGTAAGACTTAAGTAGTGAATCTGTGTAATGTCTACACTAGATATCCAATCAAGTACATGGCTGGTCAGTGCCAAAAAGGAGTGAGATCCTCTTATCCTTGCCCGGAGACTGGACTCATGTTGGCAGCAGCTACTGATGACCAACCAAGAAAGTAAAATGCAGTAGGGCATGGCAGCACATGCCTATAAAGCTTAACACTACAGGAAATCAAATCAGAGCCTCAAGTTCAACATCCACCAGAGTGGATTTCACTGCCACTCCCAACCTTGAATATAGATTTTATTCTTAAGAAAGACAACATATTTTTATAATGGCAATTTAGTAGACTACCAATTTATCTTTCTCTCTTTAAAAGAAACAGAAATTAATTATGATATATATCTTAACATGACAGTATGAGAAACACTAATGCTGAAGATGTTTTGGTGCCTTACAACAATTACCAATATTACCATAATACATACAAGCACATACCTGTAATAATTCCAGAGTCATGGGAATATTCTTAAGTTCTTTCAGCAAATCCAATGCACCAGCCTGTAAAATAAAATAATTATACATTGAAAATAATTTTTCCCATGACACTAAAGCAGAGACCGGCCAACTAACACACGGTTGCTCATTTTTCATATGCAAAGATACACATAGACACACACAGTGTCTTTCAAATAGGAGCCAAAACTCATCACAGAATCATAAAATCCACTCAATGATGTTGACCATCATTTATATGGTAAATGATATGCACTGTTTTGTGAGTTTATTTTTAGTATTGCAAGGTATCCTGAGTAAAATAAAATACTTCCTTTTATAGTAGCATATTATGCTCCAAATCTCCATGAAGATTATCAACCTAAGAAAGGGCCAACTCTGGGAAAATGGGAATAAAGTCCAATAGATGCTGTGGCCCTTCAAGGACTCACTCATGCAGGAAGATAGGAGGTATCTGCTATAACTCTCATAGAGTCTCTTTCTATTTTACTGCACCACAGTCTCTCATAAGAACACTGTTGTATGCCTCGCTCTTGTACAACAGAAAAGAGAAAATTCTCACAGAAAATGTAGAATTAAGATCTACATTAAGCTCATCAATCTATCCACTGCCAATTTCTACTTAGAATCAAAAGCTCCCACATGGAAGATGAAAATGGGACAAATTATCACTCACAAAACAATTAAAGGAAATGCCTAAATTAGAAAGGCAGTAAAATTAGATGAAAAGCAACAGCACCACCTATAGCTTTTGGCCAACTATTTCATTGAGATACCTTTAAAATCTTCTATTTCATCTAATATACTCACTAAATCATATCTCATGTAGTGTAATATTCAGTTAATATATTTAGACAAATTATTATACATACCAGCAATAAAGAAAAACTATGGAAATGTTTTCTTATAATTTTTCACTTTTGTTTGTTGAATATTTTAGACTTGGAATTTTTAATATACACCACCTTTTATAACTATAAAATGAAAATTATGAGCACAACACAATCAGCTAAGGTGTTACTCAAACTACTTCACATTAAAAATTTAGCACCTAAAATCACCTTTTGATTCAGATTCAACAATGGGTTTTTAGCCCACATAGTTGCACATAAAAGACTAGTAACACCTTATTTCATAAAAGAATTGATAACAAAAAAACCTGGTAATGCCACAAGCTGTCAGAAAGTACAGGGAGCTATTTTTCACTCCCACCGCTGTTCACAACTATTTGGTTTCACAGGATTCAAGAGTGGACTCACTAACGTCTCTCACAAATTTTTTTCCAAGGCAGTGACCACCAATTCTAAAATTTTGTAAGCCAATTCCACAAGTTTTGATGCTGGGTTTGACAGTCTGCTTATGAAAGTACATATACCACAAGCTGAGGCTAGGAGTACAGAGCTGTAATCCTAGCATTCAAGAAAGTTGAGGGAGGAGGTTAGCAAGTTAAAGCCCAGCCTGGGCAACTGAACAATTCATTAAGACCTTACCTCAAAACCAAATCTATATTTAAAATCTTAAAAAAGGGCAAGCGATAGAGCTCTGTGTAAAGGCCCTGGGCTCAATCTCTCATGTAAAAACAACAGCAACAACAAAAAAGGGGGGGGGGGGCCAACAGACAAAGAGAAAGAAAATAGAAAAGAAAAAAGAACGCACATCATAACACATCATAACCACAATGGCCATCTAGCTATCTGCTATGATTTGTTCCCCCAAAAGTCTCATGTGTTTGGATATAGTGGAATACCTATAAAACCATGTGCAGTTAAGAGGGAGAGCTTGGTTGCAAGGAGTGGAACCCTGGGGTTTGATCTAGTAGGTGTGGATTACTGGGACAGGACTTGGAAGGGGAATTCCATCCTTGCTCCCTCACTTGGCTTCATGTCTGACATGCCATGAACAGCTCTCCTGCTAGGTCTTTGCCATATGCTTCCACCATTGCTGGCCCCTCGTGAGTGGACTGTGCAAGACCTTCTGAAACTGTGACATAAAATTTTTTTCTTTCTAAAGTCATAGATGTCAAGTATTCTATCCCTGTAATGAAAAAATAACTAAGACAGAAATTGGTACACATGAAATGGAATCACTACTGTGACTTTACCCGATGAAGTGGTTTAGAAGTCTTTGGAATTGGTTTGCAGGAGGAATCTGGGGAAGTTTTAAGATGCTGACCAGAGAAGCCTTAGAATGCTGTGGGCAGAGCTTGATGGAAGATTTTGGTCAGAGCTCAGAAGACCAGAATACTGATAGACGTGTGGAGTGTAAAGGCTAGGCTCAAGAGATTTCAGATAGGAAGGAAGACTTTATTGATAATTGGTCTAGAAACTATGTGTGCTATGCTCCGGCAAAAAGTGTGCCAGTATTTTCCCCCTAACATGGGACTTTGCCAGAAACTGAGTTAAGGGCCTAGAGGAAATTTCAAGGTAGCTCAATGTTCAGGCTGTCACATGGGTACTGTCTGCGGCACTTAGTGAGCTATACAATGAAGGGGGAAAAAAGCAGAGGAAAAAGATGTGAAAATTTTGCAGTTTCATCAGAGGCGATGTGACCCCAAAGTAAGGGCAGAGGAGCACATGGTTATTAAAAAAAATTAGTAATGAAAAGATGCCAAGTACTTGGAATCAAGAACTAGAAAAAAGATTCCTTGAGGACAACTCAGAAATCAGAAAAAAAAAACACCTTTATGATTCAAGGGTGGAAAGGCAAAAGACCTTGCTCTGAGAACAGTTCCTCAAAGCAGCATCCTGTAGGGTCAAAGAGAGAAATGTTTGCTGGAGTTCAGCCACAGCAGTATAAAAACTGAGGCCTCGGCAATGACTGTGGGGTGGGTGGCAGACTACTGCCCTGGTCAGTGGCAGACTTTGGTGTCATCACGTGGCACTGGTTTCACAGGCATGCAGAATCCAACAGTTGTAAGGTCATGGACACTTCCATCCAGATTTCAGAAGAAGGCCCTGGAGGACATACAGTGTGACCCAGGAAAGGGCAGTGCATAAAAATGTGAAGGTGAAACTGAAAGTGTAATAGAGTCCCCAGAAATTTGGAGAAGCCAGGAGTGCATATCACCTACAAAGAACAGCTACAGGCTGTGAATGGAGCCAGCCCAAAAGAGAAGCTACAGAGATACCTGTCAAAGGCAACACTGTAGGAGCTCTTTGGAGCTCACACTTGCCACCATTTACCCAGGGTACTGGATGGAGAACTACAGGATTTAATCCTTGCCCTGCTGGCTTAGAACCTGTTTCAGTCTGATTGCTTTCCATGCTCCTATTCCTGTCTTTTGGAATGGGAATGCTTACCCTGTGCCTCTGTATGTTGACATGTTTAACTTTTCTTTTTTACAGGGGCCCACAACTAACAGTTTGCCTTGTGTCTTAAAGGAGACTTTGCACTCAGACTTTTTAGTAGTTCTGGAACTGTGAAGACTTTGGAAACACTTAGAGAAGAACGAAATGATTTTTGCATAAAGAAGCAGACATGAGTCTTTTGGGGGCCAGAGGTAGAATGCTATGGTCTGGATCTGGAAAGTCCCCCAAAAGCCTCCTGTATTTGGATATAATGGTATACTGTGACCTGTTGGAGAAATTATGTCACGCAAAGGCAATCAGGAACCATGCCTGGATTAGGGTTTAGGAACCACACCTACATGAGGCAATTAGGAAATGGCCTGGATTAAAGTGTGAGCGATTGGTGGGCCAGCAAATGAGAGAAGAACATCCACCAGGATGTGGGAGGCCCAACTGGGAACTTCAATTGTATAAAAGGAAGGAAGAAGAAGGACTGTTAGAGCTTTTTCCTTTGGGGAGAGACCGGGCTTGATGGGACACAGCTTCCTGCTTGTGCTATTGGGAGGCACTGCCTCCACCATGCCATGCACTTCCATTGCTGCCAGCCGCCCCTGAGTGGGCTGTGACCCTCTGTGAGTTAAAATAAACCTTTCCTCCCCTAAATTTGTGAATGTTGGTACTGAGTCACAGCAATGAAAGAGTAAGACAGATGCCAATATGGAACTATATGGTGCTAAGAGGTAGGGCTTGACCCAAAAGGGGTGGGACTGCTGGGACAAGACCTGAAAAGGAACTTCCGCCCTTCCTCCCTCACTTGGCTTCCTGTCTGGCATGCTGTAAACAGCTCTCCTGCTAGATCTCTGCCATGTACTGCCGCCATTCTCCACCACCCATGAATAGACTTTGCAAGACCTTCTGAATCTGTAAGCTAAAATAAGTCTTTCCTTTTAAGTTGTAAAAGTTCAGTATTCTGTCCCAGCAACAAAAATTACTAAGACACCACTGACACATGCAATTTTTACACTTTGCTAATATATTAATATTAAAAAGTAGGCATCCTATAAATCAAGGAAGCACAGCATATCCCAGAAACATACAAAGCCCCAGAGCATGTTCATTACATCAAGTTCCTGAATGGTGATTGAGGAAGAAGCATATTTCATATTTTACTTCTTAAATATAACACCAGCTATAGGCTTCCAGTCCTAATTATTTCCATTTGAAGTTGTCTGGCTTTAGAACTACACTTTCAGAATAAAATTGTTTTAATTTTTACTATGACAACATATAGATTATTTTTTAACTTGCCACCTCACTAGGTCTCATGTTTTTTAAGAATTATAAAATAGGTTATAATAAAGGGTTTTAGTAACTCACTAAAACTACTTTCTGACCTTAAAACTCTATAAGTTCTTTGTATTTTGAGGCAATTAAATAGTAAAATATTGTTAAAAAAGAAAATACTAATGAAAAATTATTATTAAATTTTTTCTTTTTGTGGCGTGGGGTCAGGTCCTAGAGTCTTCACATTGAACTACATCCCCAGCCCATTTTTATTTTTGATTTTGAAAGGGGGTTTGGTCAAGTTGCTGAGATAAGGCTCAAACTTACAACTCGGTTGTCTAAGCCTCCTAGAGTGCTGTGTTTACAGGCTTGTTCCACTGAACCTAGATACCATTAAATTTCTACAACATTATATACTTTTAAGCAAATTTTATCTCCAATCACTCACCCGTAAATCTCTAGGCCATAAACTTTTAAAAACTAAAGGTTATAAATTTCTCATAAGTGTTTAGTAAACTCATTTGGCAGAAAAAACAAATCTTAACAGATATAAAACTATTTAATGTTCTATGTATCCCACTTAACATAAGAGTACTATATTTCAGTATAGAAATGTTAATGTATGATTACTAAGAACATTCAGACCCACTCTGAGGTATTATGTAACATATGATGATATACCAGGATGGCCTCAAACTCACAACAATCCTTTGCCCTGAGCTTCCCGAGTGCTGGGGCTACAGGTGTGCAGCCACCATACCCAGCTTATTTATACGTGCTGCTAGGGAATCAAATCCAGGGCCTTGCACTTACCCCACCAGTAGTGCTGACCTGTAAACTCAGATGAAGACCAACACATAAACAAGAAGATGCACCCTATTTTTTCCAGTTGTCACCTACCTCCAAACACCAAGTCTAGCAGACTGCAGCATTTACTACAGAAAATGATGCAAGAGAAAGAAAGACTTGACTCTAGCTTCCAGCCTTATTTAGCTTACAACTCTGGCTGAAAAAATAAACAGCTGTCACACTGGTTTTTATTATATTGTTGGTGCTCCTATCTGTTAACACAAATAAGTGCTTTTACAAAACAAAATCATCAAACTTGTCCTGCATGTAAGACAGTGAGACACAGATACCCCTCTCCTCAAGGAGATGTGAAAAGGAGGAAACAATAGAAGACTTACCAATGAAGAGCATGTGAGCTATGTAGAAATGAGACCTAGGTTCCAATCCATGTTACTGTCATTTTGTAATAAAGCTTGGGAGTGTTACTTTTGTTTTTCAAACTTGTTTCTGCACACACACACACAGACACACACATATTTATAATACCTTGACCTTATGCAGTAAGTAAAATTGTCAAATGAGACCACAACACAGATAAAATATCAAAATACAGACAAGGCCTGACATATATAAAGAAATAAAAAGAATTATTTATTTCTATAACAACATCCTCAAAGAGCCATAAGGCAGCATTTTAAGTGAGTATATTTAAGTTCAATCAACTCAAATTCTTCACATAAGATTATAAAATTACAAGGTTAAAAAATTAAGATGCTAGGGGCTGGAGGAATGGCTCAGAGGTTAAAGCACTTGCCCAGCAAACACTAAGTACCTGAGTTCAATTCCCCAGCGCCACATAAGCCAGGAGTGGTGGCACATGCCTGTCAGCCCAGCACACCGGAGACTGGGGCATGAGGACTGCCATGAGTCCAAGGCCAGCCTGGGCTCCATACTGAGTTCAGGATCAGCCTGGAATACAGAGCAAGACCCTGTCTCAAAAAAAAAAAAAAAAATTAAGATGCTATTTAAATATGATGCAAACACAAACTATTTGATGGGGATGAATTGATATGCATTTGTGTAATTTTCATTGTAATAAAAAATTGAAAAACACAAAAACTAAGATGCTATTTATTCTTCAGAAAAAGAAAACACTGAATCTTAAATTAATTTTTGAATAACATTACTATAAAACTGTTTTTCAGTTAAAGTACTGTTAAACATTAAACATAACTTAAAACATTCCTATAAAACTGCTACTATTTTCAGTTACATTAGTATAAAACTAGGGACTATAATTTTTCTATCATCTCAGATTCGCAATTAACTACACCAACAGCACATATGAGAAAAAACATGTAAATTCAACTTCACCAAAATTAAAATATTTTGTATGTCAAAGGACATTATCAAAAATGAACAACGAAATAGGAGACAGTATTTGCATTCCTATTATCTGATAAGGGTCTATTACTCAGAATATAGAAAATTCTTACTTCTCAAAAATAAAGACACCTCCAATTAAAATATGGGCAGGCCTATGGAGATAGCTCTGTGGTAGACCTCTTGTCCAGCAGGCACAAGGCCCTGGCTTGTTTGATCCCCAGCACTGGACCCCCAAAGGGATTTGAACAGACATTTCTCAAAGAAAGAACACACAGAATGGAAAGATGTTCAGTACTGTCAGTCATATGGGACTGCAAATCAAAACCATAGTATTGCTTTGTACTTATTAGAAAGACTAGGATCAAAAAGATAACAGAAACTGTTGGTGAAAATATAGTAAAACTGGAATCCTCATGAGTGGGGGTGCTGCTAAGCAGTAATGTAAAATGGTGCAGCCACTTTGGAAACTGTAAATGATTTTTTTGGTAGTTCCTCAAAAAGCTAGGCTGAAATGTTCAAGGGGTGACTGAAATGGACAATGTTTAAATTTAAAATTTTTATTAAAATAAAAAGCACATTCCCTTTAATTCCCCATAAAAACATTCTCTCTTGTTTTGAACACATTTCTCCCATTGTTGTGGCTATTTTCTGAAGAGTTCTGAGAGTCCTTTTTATGAGATGTGATCAGAAACAGAATGAATGTTGCAGTGGAGTACTATCCAACAGAATGGCAGGCTTGTAAAAACACAAAGATGTGTCCACCTTAGTCACTGGATCTACCACTCAACTACTGGCTCTTCTCCAAAGCCAAAACGACCACAAAAGGAAGATTTTTGAATCAATTCAGGATACAGAAGCAGCCAAAACAGCACACCTACAGACAGTCACCAAAGAACTTCCAGAACTGCTCCAGAAAGTAGCAAGAATGATGGATGCTTTCAAAGCAAAAGAGAGTATTTTGAAAGGAACGGTAATGGGTCTTTTACTGCAATAATTTAAATTTAAATTTTCTCAATATTTTTCGATCATACTTCATCATTCAGTAATAGTGCTGGCCTAATAATACAGGTGGTCCTGACTTTGATCTCTAGCATTGAAAACAAAACAAAGCAAAAAGGACCACAACAGTCACTACAACACCCAGTGATATTACTCCTAGGTATACACCCAAAAGAAATGTGAACACTGTACAAAAACACTGGGACAGCAATGTTCTTAGCAGCACTATTCACACAGCCAAAAGGTAGAAATGACCCAAACATGTATCAGAAGGTACAAAACAAAATGTGGCACATCCACCAGTATCTATTTAGCAATAAAAACAAATGAAGTACTGATGCAGGATGGTTTTTAAAGTATTAAGTGAAAGATGTGTTTCATTAATATTAAATTTCAGTTTTATTAAAATGATATCCAAATGCACCACTTTAACTTTTCAACAAATTGACACCTATTATTCTTCAAGAAAAGTTTCCTTTTTCACAGCATAAAAACACACAAAAAAAACAGCCATAGAAAAAATTTCCTAACTTACTGCTTTTTTTCTGCCAGGACTTCTATGTGAGTATGGAGACCTCCAAGCAGAGAGGAAAATCTTCCAGTTTAATCAAAATAACAAAAATGTTCAACCTACCAACCAGAATTCAGCTACCCTGGTGCCACATGCTTATAATCATGAGGCCAAGACAGGAGTATGGCAAGTTAAGAGTCCTACCTGCATAACTGTGGCAAGATCCTGTTTCAGAATTTAAAAAGATCTGGAAATGTAGTTTAGTGCAAAAACTCTGAATTCAATCTTAAGTTAAAAAAGAAAAAAGGAGGGGCTGAAGGAAAGGCCTGAGTTGATTCCCCATAAAAGCTGGGAAAAGCCGGGTGTGGTGGTGGGGGTGGTGGTGGTGGTGCACGCTAGTAATCCCAGTGCTTGGGAGGCTTGAGGCAGAAGGATTACCCAGAGTCCAAGGCCAGCCTGAGCGACAGATCAGAATGAGATCCTGGGGGAATAGCTCAGTGGTTAAACACTTGCCTAGCAAACTTAAGGCCCTGGGCTGCATTCCCCAACACCACATAAACTAATTCAGGACCACTCTAGACTGCAGTGAGAGACTCTTATCTCAAAAATCTGAAAGAAAAAAAGTAATAAAAATAAACACACAGCTAATATCTGCAACAGAAAACAAAGAGGAAATAGTTTAAAAGGTCAAAAGTGAAAATACAAATTAAGAAAGGCATGAAATCAGCCCTAAACAATGCACCTGTTGAAGGGAAAGAAAAGCAGATGTCTGAAGTCTTAAGTATTTAGAGTTAACAGTAACTAAAGGTGATGTGGTAAGCATCTCCATCCGGAAGACCTGGTTCCTGGCTTAATCCAAACTTCACAGTATTTAGCTGGGTGTGGTGGCACATGCCTGTAGCATTAGGGAGGCGGAGGCAGAAGGGCTGCAAGTCTGAGGCCAACCTGGGCTACACAGTGAGTGTAGGACCAGCTTGGACTACAGAGCAAGACCCTGTCTATAAATAGACAGACAGATAAACAGAGTATTTAAGTAGTTCTGAATCAGTCTCTTAATCTGTAAAATGGACATACTTTATTTACTCACACCTATATGACTGACAAAAACATTCTCCACTCTAACATGTTGTGCAAATCAGAGCACCCTTTTTCTTTTTAGTTTGACACAAAATTACTTCAGGTACACTGGCAGTGAAAAACTGCTAAATATAAGCAACCACTTTAAGTGAAGACAATCAAGGAAGCCTATCTGAGAACAAATGAGGCTGAAGAAAGTGATTGAACGAGGCACACAAGTGCGGACAAAAAAAGAAGTAGAAAAGAAAAGTTAGTTGTATGGAGACCTCACAGAAACCACAAGAACAAGTTCACGTAAACATACATCAATAATGCCACCGGTATTACCCTGAAGCCACTTGGAAAATAACCAGAAATGATATTTGCCGAAATCCATGCCGAGCAGCACCCAGGCTGGTGTGCGAGTTCTAATCAGAGATCTTTCAAACTGCCTCTTGACAAGATCCACTTTTTAAAAAATCTTTAGTCACTTGCCACAAGTCTGGCAGAGTTTTTAATCCTTCTCACTGCTCAACAATCTTGCAGTACCTGAGGTAATCCAACGGACATCTCGCTTTCTTCAAAATCAATCCAGAGACTTAACTTTACCGATCTGATGTCCAAAACCAATCGCAAAACTCTTTATGCGGCGGTTTCAGTAATAACCACCCATCACCGGAAAGCGCGAATTCTTTCAAATAGTGAGGGCTTTCCATTCGCTTCAGTTCCAGAGACACATCAGCGAGATATTACGACGACGGAAGTTTAAGATCCAAGGGGAACGTGCCCTCGTTCTTACCGGGCCAGGCTTACCACACTGTGCCAGCAGGGGAGGGTCCTCGAAACACCGGGAACGGTCCCAAAGCCGGGGCGCGGGTCCGGCGCGTCCTCGGCACGGACGCCCGTTCGGGGACGCGCTTGGAGTCGGCGCCGGTTTCGCTGGGTGAAGGCCCCGAGGGGTCGCGTGTGGAGGGCCGAGGGAGCCCCGAGTTCCCGCCCGGCCCAGCGCGCCCGCCCTCCAGCCCGCGCAGCCCTTGTCGCCCGCCGCCCGCCGAGCTCACCGCGTTCTTTTTCTGCACCATTTTGTCCATCTTTTTGGCAATGCGAACCACCTCATCGTCCATGGCTCCGGCAGTGTTGCCCCGTGCCCGGGCGGCTGGGAACGAGAAGTAGGCGAGGCTGGGGCAGAAGGGACGGCAGGGAGCGAGCCTCGGCGCTCGGAGGCCCCAGCACAGTAGGCCCGAACCTAGCCCTTCCACAGACTCAGGCTCACGGCCGCGGCGGCGGCAAAGGCCCCGCCCCGGCAGGCAGCAACAGTCGAGCTCCGCAGGCGCCGTGCAGGCGCTACTAATCAACCTCAGATGCTAAGAAGGGGAGGGGCGAGCCGACGCTCCCAGAAGGACGTCTACCCCAGCGCGGCCCGGCGCGGCTCCTCCTAAGGCTGCGTGGCTCCGGCCGGCCCGTGAGTCGCAGCCGGCGGCGCGTTTTGTCGTGCGTTTGTCTCTGGCTCTGCCGCCCGAGGGAGCGGGGTTTCGCCTTGAGGTCTCAGAATCGCCTGGACGTTAGAACCCGTGCAACCGCACCTTAACTCGAAACCTACATGATGTTCAGGCTTCGGAACTTTGGCAGGTTCTAAAGGCTGTGACTGTGATAGCAGCACTGAGGGGAAGTAGCGCGGTGGGGACGAGAGCGGCGACTTAGAGCCTGTCTCCAAAAAAAAAAGAGGTTGGTGATGCATCTCCTGCAGATGCCCTGGGTTCAATCCCCTATACGGGAGAGGGACTCTGAGAATTCGAGCGAGATTCTTCATTTCTCCTCGGTAGACAGCTACTGTGAAAATGGAGGCCCCTCCCACGTAGCTCACAATAACAAGGATTTGTTCGTTTGAGCGTGTCGAGGGTTTGTTTGTTCTGAAGCTACCTTGCTTGCAAGCTCCTTGGGGACATTTGAACGTAGTTGATAGAAACTTGATCAAAGAAATTAAACCAGGCGTCTGAGCCGCGTAAGGAAATTGGCCAGGAAGTTGATGTCTTTCTGAGCTAACACATGACAACAAAAAGCCAAGGTGGAAAATTGGCCCATGGATTTTTAATAGTGGAGATTACAGGCTCCTTGAAAGGATCTTTGCCCATTGACACCTTTTACTACTAACTCGTGCTATTTGCAATCGTAACCCCATTCCAAATTCAGTTACCATTAACATTAATCAAAATCTACTGCCTAATGATAATTTTTTCTCGCAAAGAGGACAGTTCTTTTTAATTTCAAGTTCTGAGTCATCTGAGAAGAATCATTTGGATCATCTCCCGTTGTCTTTTCATTTAAAAGTTACTTTTATTATTGGTTTGCAACTGAAATGGTAGTAATATGGCTCTAAAACATTTACTGAGATTTATGTTGTTTTTTTAATAAATATTCTGTGTCCTGAAAATAATTTCGGAGCTAGAGGCATAGCGGTCAGAGTGCTTGTCTAGCAAGAGTAAGATCCTGGATTCAGTTCTTCAGCACTACAGAAACTGGGCATGGTGATGGGGCACACACATGGAGAGACTGAGGCAGCTGGACTGCTGGGAGTTTGAGGCCATCCTGGGCTACATAGTGAGTTCAGGACCGGCTTGGACTAAGGATGAGACGCCCTGTCTCAAGAAAAAGAAAAAGAGAATTTGTATTGTTAGGCAAATACAAAGATCCATATAGGCCCATTGGTCAAAAGTTGTATTGCACTAATACTTAATATCTCTGCTCGCTGCTTACTTGATGCATCCATAAATATGTTTCTTAAAACTGTGTAGCTGTAGATTTGTACATTTACTCTAATAATTCTGTCACTTGATTTTTTCCCAAAGCAACAGTTGCTTTTTTTTCTTTACTATGATAAAGTTGATTTTTAAAAATGGATTTTTTAAAGAATTTTACTATATTACAATAGCCAAGCCTGGTAGTACAGGCCTGTAATTCAACACTTTGGGAAGCTGAAACAGAAAGATTCCAAATTCCAGGGGCTGGAGGAATAGCTCGGCAGTAAAGTGCTTGCCTAACAAGCTCAAGGCGCTGATTTTGATTCCCCAGCACCACATAAACCAGGCGTGGTGGTTCATGCCTGTATGCCCAGCACTCTGGCACTCCAGCACTCCACAGGACGAGGCAGAAGGATTGGCTGAGTTTGAGGCCAGCCTGGGCTGTGCAGTGAGTTCAGGACCAGCCTGGACTACACAGTGAGACCCTGCCTCAATATCAAAAAATGTTAGATTGCAAATTCCAGCCCAGCCTGAAAAACTTCACAACTTACTGGGACCCTGTCTCAAAATCAAAAATAAAGGGGCTGGATATGTAGCTCAGTACAAAGATCCTGAGTTGGTTGGATACAGTAAAAGTCACATTGCCACTAACCTTCCCCAAGTACTCCCCCACTTCACACATTTATCCCATCACTCTTCACGCTTCCAGAGATTGCTTTTGTGAGTGTTCTTAGTTTCACTGTTATTGCTGCCTCTGTCCATTGATTCAAAATGTTTTCCTTTCATGATCATTTTGACTTTGGGGAAGAGCTAGAATTCACACAGTGCCAGGTCCAGTGAATAGGATGGATGAGGACATACCATAATGTTTTTATGAGACTGCTTTTCCCTTGCATCACACTCAGCAGGCGCATTCACTGTATTTTTAAAAAATAACATCTCATAAAGGCAGTCAAGAAAAAGGACTTCCAGAACTGCTTCAGAAAATGGCAAAAGGGGAGCTTGAGGAATGGCACAGAGGTTAGAGCACTCACCTAGCGAGCACCAGGCCCTGATTATGATTCCCCAGCACCACATAAATCCAAAATAGTACCACATGCCTGTAATCCCAGCACTCAGGAGACTGAGGCAGGAGGATTGCCTTGAGTTCAAGGCCAGCCTGGGCTCCATAGTGAGTTTAGAACAGCCTCGAGTAAGACCCTGTCTCAAAAAAAATAAAGCAAGAATAATGGGATATGTGTTCAAGTCCGGGGGAGGAGTACTTTCAGGGTTTTGAAGATAATGTCTTTATAATAAAAATTAAATATCTGTAGTTTTGATTATACCTCATAAAACATTACCACCTTAACCTATGTATTTATTTATTGAGGTACTAGAGATTGAGCCCAGTGCCTTCACACTGAGCTACATACCCAAGCGTTTTTTTTGTTTTTTGTTTTTTGTTTTTTTTGAGACAGAGTCTTACTAGTCCAGGCTGGTCCTGAACCCATAGGATAGCCTTGGACTCATGACAGTTCTCCTGCCTGCCTCCACCTCTTGAGTCTTAAGTGCTGGGATTACAGATGCACATTACCATGCCTGGCTGATTTTTACATGGTGCTGGAGAAGCCAATCCAAGGTCTTGAGC
Organism: Ctenodactylus gundi; assembly: GCA_004027205.1. Taxonomy (NCBI): domain Eukaryota; kingdom Metazoa; phylum Chordata; class Mammalia; order Rodentia; family Ctenodactylidae; genus Ctenodactylus; species Ctenodactylus gundi. Next base: position 310,237 of record PVKB01001102.1, read on the forward strand.
AAGGGCTCTAGTAAATGAGCAAAGTCCCCAGCCCCTTCACTTATTTCTGTGTACAATTCATTAGTATTTAGAACAAAGACAATGTTGTACAATCATCACCACTAGGTCATGCTCAAAAGCTTTCCAAAATTTTTCATCACCTCAAAAAGAAACCTGTCAGTAAAGTACTCACATCACTCCTCCTCCTAGCTCTTGGCAACCACTATACTCCTTTCCATCTCTAAGGATTTGAACATTCTGAACATTTCATGTGAATGGAATCATGCAATACATTGCCTTTTCTGATTGACTTTCACTTAGTGTCATATTTCCAGTACTTACCTACTCTACAATATGTGTCAGTACTTTATTATTTTTTATGGCTAAATAATATGGTGGTATATGTACCACAGAGTTCTTATCTTAGAGATATTAAAATGGCATAAAGCTTTCTAAGTGGATTTTTATCTAGTTCTTGATTAATCATTTGCTTAGCTTGCTATGAACTTTTGCCACTTTCCAGAGTTCCATAAAGTTGATTCAGATACTTTGTCCATCTTTTTGGTATTTCTGGAGAACAGGCTTTTGAAATTCCCTATTCCTCCTCACTTGCAAGTCACTGCCATGTTTACTTACATATTTTGAGACTATACTGGATACATGCTTATTTAGGATTAGCATACATCTTGGAGAATTACCCCTCAGAATGATGTAGTGATCATTTTACCACTAATAACCTCCTTTGCAAGAATTGTTTGTCTGTCTGTTGTGGTTCTGGGATGGTTCTCAGGACTTTTACACTACTATCACATTCCCCCTCATTTTTCATTTTGATTTTGAGACAAAGTGTACCAAAGACTTGCTAAGTTGCCTAAGGCCGGGTGCTAACTTGTGATCCTCTGGCCTCAGCTTCCCAGAGTGCTGAGATTACCAACTTTATAATTCATATTCCACATGAATTGCCCATTTAAAGTATACAAATCAGTGGTTGTCAGTATGTTTACAGGTGTGTACAATATCACCACAATCTAATTTTAGAGCATTTTTGTTGTTCAGCAAGGGAATTCCAGATCTACTAGTAGTCATATCATGTTACTGCGGCGGCCACCACCCCTCTCTGGCAGCTCTAGACTAATCTACTTTATGTCTCTGTAGATATGCCTATTCTGATCTGTTGTGTAAATGGAATCATACAATAGGAAGTCTTTCATAACCAGCTTCTTTAACTTAGCATAATGTTTTCAAGATTCCTCCCAGTTATTGCATTCATATTATAACATTTCTTTTTAATGCTAAATATCATGTGCCTATGCCACATTTTATATCACCATCAGTTGTGAACATCACTGGGATTGCAGTTGTATGCCACTTTTTAAGAGTCCTTTTACCTAATCTACATGCTCTCACTTATCAGGATATGTAGTTTGCAAATATACTCTCTCAGTTTCAACTTAGTTTTGTTTTAATCTTCATAATCAAATCATTAGAAAAAAGTTTTTTGAAATAGGGTCTGTCTTTGTAGTTCATGCCAGCTTTGAACTTGGTATGTAGACCAGGCCAGCACTGAACTTGTTGTGATCCTCCAGCCTCAGCCTCCCAAGTGCTGGAATTACAGGCTTGTGCCACCACGCCTGACTTAAAAGTTTTTAATTTCAATGAAGTCAAATTCATCAATGCTTTTTGTTGTGAAAGTATGTCTTTTTTTATCATATTTAGCCAAGCTGTAGGTCACAATGATTTGTTTTCTTATCTGAATTTTAGTTTTATATTCAACATTTAAACCTGTGATCTGGGGCCTAGAGGAATGGCACAGCAGTTAAAATGCTTGCCAAGCAAGCACAAAGCCCTTAGTCTGATTCCCCAGCACCACATAAAACCAGGCATGGTGGCACAGACCTGTAATGCCAGCACGTGGGAGGCTGATGCAGGAGGACTGTTGTGAGCTCAAGGCCATCCTGAGCTATGTAGTAACATTGGAACCAGCCAGGGCTAGAGCGAGACTCTACCTCAAAAAAAAGTCTGTGATCTGTTTTGTGTTTACTTCTGTATGAGGTATAAGGTGGTGAGTGGTTTGTTGTTGTTTTATTTTTGTCGGTGGATACTCAATTGTTCCAGCACTGTGTGTTAAGAACTATCTCTACTGAATTGTTTTCTTGTGCCATTTAGAATTATTTCATTCAGTTTACTCTGTCTCTGCCAATATCAGTTTTGAATGCTTTTCCCATTGAATCTAGAAATCTGGTAGACTTGTCCTACTTATTTTTCAACATTATTTAAGTTTTACTTTCATTTTTGCCTTTCTATATAAATTTTAGAAACATTTGTATGCAGTAATCTCATAGGGATTTTGACAGGCATTTCATTCACTTGTTTCAGTGTGGGGAGAACTGACATCTTTACTATGTTCTGCTCTTTGTCCATTTTTTTCATATAGTGAGAAAGCCCAGCCTATAGTTTCCCGAGGCACAATAACATTTTAAAGAAAGTAACTTTTATTTTGGTTCATGGTCTGAAGGTCCAGGGTTGAGAGGCTTCATCTGGTTATAGCAAGTCCCAAGATGATGCTGGGCATCACTTCGGGAGAGGCTGGAAGTATGCATGTGTGCGTGTTCTGGTATCTCTCCTGATAAGCCACTAGCACTTAATAGTCACTGCGCTGACCTTATATGATAGTAATCACCTACCTCAGAACACCACAATCAGGTTAGGTTAAATTTCTGCTGTTATTTTTTTGGGGGTGGAGATTGAACCCAGCTGCCCTTTTTCTTTTCTTTTTCTTTTTCTTTTTTTTTTTTTTTGAGACAGAGTCTCGATCTTTAGTCCAGGCTGGTCCTGAATTCACTAAGGAGCCCAG